>CM038677.1:641432601-641500232 GCA_021605205.1 Aegilops longissima
CAATATGAACGATTCCAGCTCCAATGACCGACGATGTCCATCCAACGGTCAGAGTGCTTCTTCAACCTCTGGTCTTCTTGCTCCAACCGCCTAAAGCATGCCGTCGCGTCGCATGCTCCGCCTCCCGTGGTCGCACAGGCCGCTGAGGCCTCACCGCCCCTACTATTCCCACCGCTTGCACAGCCTGCGCGACGCAGCCTCACACCGCAGCCGAACCAAGAACCTCACCTTTCCTCGCTTCCATCGCCATGCCTTCCCGCCGCCCCTTCCTAGGCTCATTGCTGCCCACCGCTGTGGTGCTCTCCGCAGCGTGGTCCACGTGGTCAAGGAACGATTTCCATCGAAGAGTATTGTATGTGGAGAGGCCGACAGTGGGTCCACGGCCACAACCCAGTTTTTTCTGATTTGCTAAGTAAGTCGCTTGTCAGCCTGTTATTGCAAATATTTCAAGATTTAGGAGAGCTTATCTGCTGGCCGAGAAAATGGCCCATCAAGAATGAGAAACAGTACATTTTAAAACACATCAAACCGACAATTAGTTTCAAATATCTTTTTTTCATTTCAAGATTTTAAATTACATTAATTTATATGCGGAGAATTTGTTGAATTTTATATAGATATACATTTATTTTAAAATCAGTTTGAATGTGAGTCTAAATTTTGAACCGTACACAATTTGGGCTGTAATGCTAACAAAAAGAATGTCGGATCCAAAAACCTTAAGAATTAGCAATGGGCTGAAAATTATTAGAAATAATGGCAGATGGGTTGTATGTTGTTTTCTATAGATATGAGGCTTTCCAAAAAAGGTTGACACATAAGCAGTGATTGTTGGATGTCCATCCAACGGTCAGTGCTTCTTCAATCTCTCGCTCGCCTCGCTTCCAAACAAGCCAAACAAGCGCTCGGCCGGATCGTCCTTCTTCCTCCGTCAAGCTATGTCACAAAGCTCATCGCCTCACTCCCAGATTCCCATCGCTGGCCTAGCCATCCTCTACTCACCCACTCGCTGTTATTCTCCGCACGACAGACGAATCCAGAACCTCAGACAACAGACTCCTCCGCTGGGAAACAACCGCCGAAGTCTTTGTCGGTGTTCTCGGGAACGGGGTCCCTCAGACTTGCCTGCCCGCGCCCTGGCGTGGCTCAAAGGGGCCCAAGACGCCCATCTTCATCAACACATACCCAAGACCTCGCGAGGGGCCAGCACAAGGGGCGGGCGACATGGAGCCTCCTCGCCTCATCAGCTGGCTCGCAGGAGGCGGAGAGATCAAGGCGGGTACTCACGAGGTGCCCGTGACGCAAGGCATGACGCACCAGGGCGCCAGGGCGCCAGCCCTGCAAAGGTCCTCCTTTCCTCTTGGTGCAAAGGGAGCGAAGGCAGCGAGAGCATCAAGCAAAGGCACCCATTTCGTGCAACGAGACCAAGACCAGCCTAACGGCAGGAGGAAGTCATTGTGGAGCCCTAGCTGCCACCACCAGAGAGCCTTTGGCGAGGACCAACTTTAGTCAGATAAGTGTACCAGATGTTCCCTTCAAATGGCTAATTGTTGGCGCCTTCCCGCCACTAATATTTGGGAAGAGGCCCAGGCCTTTGCCTATAAATAGAACTAGCCACCCCCATGGTAGAGCAGATCAGGACAGAGTAGAGGCATCGAGAAATCTGTAGAGCCCAAGCAGAGAGAGAGAGAGAGAGGCGGCTGAACCTCCTAGCAGCTCATCGCTTCACCAAGAATGCATCTCATGAGGTTCTTCATTGTATTGCTCATCATCATCAGCCCAAGAGGCAATCCACCACACCACACACCGAGTAGGGTATTACACCACAACGATGGCCCAACCAAGATAAACCCTGTGTCTCTTGTGCTGTTCTTTCCATAGCTTAGATCTTAGCGCGGTGGGTGTAGGTAGGTAGAAGGAGAAATCTCCAGACGCACCCCAAGTGTTCAACCTCAAGGGTCGCTGAACCCGAATCGACATTTGGCGCCAGTAGGGTGCGCTGAATTCGCCTTCCACCGCCTGCTTCTCCTCCGACCATCGCTGCCCATAACCGATGCTCGTGGCCCGCCGAAAGTGCCGAGCCACTCGCTTCCCGTGACGCTTCGTGACGATTTCGCCGGCGGGCGCCTCGCCGTTTCCCTGGCTAACGCCGCCATCGCCCGGCAGAATCGAGCAGCAGCGCCATCTTAGTATCCGTCTGCGCGGCAAGACGGCCGCACCGCTACTTCCTCGCACCACCCTGGTTATTCGCCCCGTGTTCCGCTGCATCGGGAGGCTCGAAGGCGCTATCGCGCAAACGAAGCTCCTGCGCTACCGGCCGCTGACGACGACGTTTACGAAGAATGGCTCGACCGCCACCGAAGTCGTCCGCGCATCGGGGCTCTTCGCGCCATCCTTTCCGTGCACTACACTCGCCATGCGCTGGCGACGAAGCCCGGGCGCCGCCGCCTTCCCCAAGAAGGCGCCTGCTCCAGGCGCTGGGCCCTTTGAAGCGGAACTCCGCCAAAAGCGCTGCAAGAGCAGAGCTGCTAAGAAGTCCTCGCCTGCAAGAAGCTGCCCGGCGCCTCGCTTCCAAAGACGTCGCACCATGCTCCTGCTCCCGACGCTAAGATCCCGCGCTGCTCCCAACCGCAACGCATGGGGACCCGCAAGACTGCTTCGTCACCCAAGGCCTCCTGTACACGAAGTGCCAGGTTTCACCACCGAAGCTGCGAGCGTCAAGTGGGTCTGCAAGTTCTAGCTGACCTACCTCCTCACGACGGCACGACCAGACTCGCGGAGTTCTCCAGCTCTATGAGCTGCATCGCTGCCAACGGAGACGAAGGTCATGGCGAACTGGTTTCATGGCGCCAAGGACGGGCCCGACTGCCTCGAACTCCGGCCTGCACATCTCCTCCGACGAGATGCGACCCGCTTCATCGCCAACTTCAAGGTACTCGTGATCGCCACCGGAGCGACATGCGCTGCATCAAGCAACAACCGAGATACCCACAAAAGTACATCCAGCGCTTCAACAACGCACGCCTCAAGATTCCTAAGGTGACCGAGGAGGCCATCATCTCAGCCTTCTCCAACCCAAGGCGCTGACAAGATGAAGGAGGAGTCATGATGCATGAAGACCTGCACTTCCTTGAGCTTGTCGTTGTCTCGGGAACGGGGTCCCAGACTTGCTCGCCTCGCGCCCTGCGTGTGGCTCAAATGGGGCCCAAAGACGACTCCATCTTCATCAACATAGACCCAAGACCGCTGGGTGGACGACACGGAGCTTCTCGTGCACGGCCTCATCAGTTGGCTCGCGAGAGGCGGAGAGATCAAGGCGGGTACCTCACGAGGTGCCCGTGACGCAAGCCATGACGACCAAGGGCGCCAGCGGGCGCCAACCCGCCAAGAGTGTCCTCCTTTCCCTTTGGTGCAAGGGAGCAAGCAAAGTAGAGCATCAAGCAAAGGCACCTGCTTCGTGCAACGAGACCTAGACCAGCCCAACGACAGAGGGAAGTCAGGAGCCAAGTCAAGGCCACCACCAGTAGCCTTTGGCGTGCGAGACCAACTTTAGTCGTGATAAGTGTACCAGATGTTCCTTCAAATGGCTAATTGTTGGTGCCCTTCCCGCCAATATTTGGGAAGAGGCCCAGGCCTTTGCCTATAAATAGGACTAGCCACCCCAAGGTAGAGGAAATCGAATATACGGAGGCCATCGAGAAATCAGGATAGACAGAGAGAGAGAGAAGGGTGATTGAACCTCCTAGCGCTTCATCTCCCCACCAAGAATGCATCCTTAGGCTGTTCTTCCTTGTATTGCTCATCATCATCAGCCCAAGAGGCAATCCACCACACCACACCGAGTAGGGTATTACACCACAACGGTGGTCCCAACCAGATAAACCCCGTGTCTTTGTGCCGTTCTTTCCGTAGCTTAGATCTTAGCGCATGTGGAGTGCAGTAGGTAGAAGGCGAATCTCGCTACACCCTTCAAGAATCAACCACAAGGGTCTCGCTGAACCAACTGGATTTGGCGCACCAGGTAGGTGTGCTGATTCGCCTTCCACCACCCCGCTTCCTCCGACTCATCGGCCCATGTTCGACGCTGCCGAGCTCCGCGCTGAAGCGCCGAGCCGCTTCGCTTCTGCCGCCGCCAGACGCTTTTCGGCGGGCGCCGCCGTTTCGTCTACCGCCATTAACGCCGCCATCGCCCGGCGGGAACGAGCAGCAAGCATCGCTCAAGACTCGTCTGCGGCGGGCGAGACGGCCGCACTGCTACTCCTCGCCACCCAAACTGTTTTTCATTCCGCGCGGCTCACAGAGACCCATGGAGGCTCGAAGGCGCGCCATCGCGCAAACGAGCTCTCCGCTACCATCCCGCCGACGACGCTTCACGAAGAATGGCTCGACCGCTTGCCGAGCTGGGCCCACGCCGCAGGGGCTCTCTCTGCACCGTCTGCTCACAGACCGCCCCGCCCGCGCTGGGCGACAAGCTCGGGCGCCCAGCCGCCTCCCAAGAAGACGCTTTAGCACTAAGGCGCTTTGGCCCTGGGCGGAACTCCGCCACAAAAGGCCGCAGCAAGAGCAGAGCTGCCAAGAAGTCCTCGCCTGCAAGAAGCTCGGGCGCTTCCTCGCCCAAAGACGCCATGACCATGCTCTCGCCTCCCAGACATCAAGAGCTCCAAGACTGCCCTAGCCGCGGGCGCTGGGACCCAGACCAAGTTTCTGCACACCAAGGCCCCTGTACACAAGTAGTCGTTTACACCACCGAGCCACGCAGCCGTCAAGGGTCTGCAAGTTCAAGCCCGACCTGCTCCTCGCCACGACGGCATCGCCGACCCCGGGAGTTCCTCCAACAGATGAGCTGGGCATCAAAGCTGCCACAGAGACGAAGGTCATGTCGAACTGGTTTCCCATGGCGCCAAGGACGGGCCCGTGACTCGCTCTCAACTCGGCTCTGTACGATCTTCTCGATGAGATGCGCACCCGCCATCGCCAACTTCCAAGATACTAGCGATCGCCACCGCCAGGAGCGACATGCGCTGCATCAAGCAACAACCCGGAGAGACCCCGCAAAAGTACATCCAAATACCAACAACACACGCCTCAAGATTCCTAAGGTGTCCGAGGAGGCCATCATCTCAATTTTCTCCGACGGCGCGGCACGACGCCAAGATGAAGGAGGAGCTGGGCATGAAGACCTGCACTTCCTTGAGCTGTTCAACTTGGCGACCAAGTGTGCCTGTGGCTGAGGAAGGGCGCCTCCTCCTCGAGGCTGCCTCGCCGCAGACCTAGAAGAGAAGAAGTCCAAGGCCAAGGATGAAGCGAAGGGGCCGCTCGGCTCGGCGCGTAACCAGACACAAGCGGGCTGAGGTCAGCCCAATCTTCCAAGGGCAGTCGGTATCGGTGGTGTACCACGCACCTCCACACCCACAACACCAACGAATGCCAAGAGCTCCGAAGTCGTGCGAGAAGGAAGGATCGCCGCCGCCACGACCGCGGTGATCGGGCTACGAGGAGGGGAAGGAACGATGACGCCGGAAGAACGCTGCTCACGCCAAGGGTGGCGGATCGACCGCGAGGATCGCTGGCAAGACCCGCCATGGGAGACTGGAGGATCAGCTCGCGAGGATCGCCTCGAAGGCAACGCAGGCTCTCCGCTGCCGCCGCAGCTAAGGAGAAACGAGAACCGCCATCGACGACGGGCTGGGGCTTCAGTGAGCCGCCATGACGTCAGATCCCGGCGGAGCTCAAGCCCCATCCTTCGGCCGATCTTCGCAGTTCGCCACGGAAGTGAATGCAGTCCTCCCTGCTCAGCCACGCGCCCACTCGTGGTCGCCAGGCGCCATCACGCTCTACTCATGATCAGCTCAAGTGTGCAGCCATAGCCGAGTCCTCCCGGCGATTTGTCCCCAATCATCAACAACGCAGTGGTCACAAGGACCTCATCGACGGCGGGCAGGGCTCAACGCCCCGTCCGTGGGAAACATTCACCAATCTCCGCGCCCTACAACCAGCTTCAGCCAACCAAGCCTTTCTCCGAGTCACCGACGGCTCCACGGTCCCGATTAAGCAGGTCCGCCTCTCGTCACCTTCGGGCACGCGACAACTACCATCAGACCGAGCTCATCGACTTCGACGTCGCCACATTCGCCGCATAACGCCATCCTCGGTACCCCAACCGCTGTTCATGGCAGAACTCACCACGGCTACAACGTCCTCAAGATGTCGAAGCGGCGGAGTCATCACAAAGGCTCGTGGAAGAGAAGGACGCGGTGTTCCTCGGAACGAGCCAGTCAGACATCGAAGACCTGATCGGAAGCGAGGGTCCCAGACCACCCCAAGAATAAGAAGACATCGTCCGCCCGCCCCTCGGAGGCAGGCCCTCAAGGCCAAGGCCGCCTGTGGGGAACCTCCTTCCATCGAGATAGGAAAGCGCCTCGACGCCTCCCTCAGTGGCTCGGGGCTCGAGGGCCACCCACCTGGCTAAGGTCACAGGAGGCGCTTGGGCACCATGGAGGCGTGTTTCAAGCACGCTTCTCAAGAAGGAGTAAGGAGGAGGGCAGCACTGTGAGTTCGCCAAGAAGGCCATTCAGAGCCACAGAGTCAAGAGTCATGAGAGGCGGCCACCGCCACCACTGTGGCTGCCCATCCAGCGAGGATGGGGGCTCCGATCGACATACCAGGCTCAATCGAGTCGCTTCACCGGAGCGCCTGCCTCGCGAGTGGGGCGCCAGGTCCACTCCCCACAGCACTTCAGATGCCTTACGGTTGCCAACGAGCTGCCACGACGCAGCCTTGGCGGAGATGTAGATGGTCCGCAGGAGCCACTGAGGCCCGAGCCTCCCGAGGCCTGGGCCTGGGCTCGTGGAAGATCAGCCTCCGCAGCCCGCCGAGTCTGCTACACCAACACTCCTTCGCCCTCAACATCATCAGTGACATCTTTCAAGTTTCATTTCAGCTGGAGCGCCTCTGTGGCTGTATTATTCTGTGTCAGGTCCGCCTCCTGCATATATATCCTTTTATTTCATGTTGTTAGCTTACTTTGTTGGGGCGCCTGCTGCATCATCCCTAAGTCGCCGGGCCAGCCCGCCGCATGTACCTTTTATGCTTATTTATGGCTGCGCTCAACCCACCATGCTTGATTATTTGATGTCGGGTCCACGCACCTCTTCTTCTCCATGCCGACCACTTGCACTAAAGGGGCCACCGAGCATCGCGACTGTGGCTCTTATTGGCTCTCCAGCCTCACCTCCGCCTTGTCCACGCACATCGCGACGGCATACCACGACGGCCGAGACCAGCCGAGGGCCGGACCAGAGGACGAGAGTGCCGCATTCAACCAAATTTATGGAACACATCACAAGATAAGGCTCAGGCTGTGCGAACCCGCCTAGAGGTAGGGCCCCGTGAGTCCTCGCTGGCTCACGGGGCAGCATGACACACCTCACCAGCCCTACCGCATGCCACGTCGTGGCAGGGGGTTGTACAGCCCGGCTCCTCCCCGAGGGGAGCCCCTCCCACTTACCAAGGAAGCACCATGTCTGTGGCCGGCCGACGACACCGCCGAGGAGCTGCTATGCCCATACACATACGGAAGCACTATGTCTGCTATGGTGATAAACAATCGAGGGTGGCCCCCGGCCGCATAAACCTCGGTGGAGCCCAGAGCTCTGTCTAGCCTCATCGCAACGCCTCGGGAGTGCCGCGGAGGGGCTACCGGGCTGCGCCTGGTCACGCCCAGACACGCCACGCCAGCCAGGCCCCCGGCCTGATCTGTCAAGGCTCTCCCCGAGCGGAGCCAAGGTACGAAGGCCGCTTGAGCCAAGGGGACTCTCGAGCATCGCGACTAAGAGCCTAATCGTCACGAGCCCCTCACCCTTAGTTCCAAAGGCTACACACTGGGTGAGGTATGCTGGGCCGGCTCACAGACGAGAACGGTAGATCCACCACATCTCACCTCCCTACTTGTTGTTCAGGCGCCAAGGGGGACTCGAGCATCGCGACTCAAGAGTCTAACTTGTCACGTAGCCCCTCACCCTGGCCCCGGCCCTGGTTTCCGTGGGGCTAACTGGTGAGGTATGCTGGGCCTGCTCACAGCGAGAACACAAGCAAGTAGGAAGGAAAAGCGAATTTCAAGGAATTAAAAGCAAATATTACAGTCCACATCATACCTCAATGCCAAACGAAGTTTAAACGCCTCCCGAGGCATGATACATGTGCAGGAATTAAAAGGTGACAGGAGCCATAACGGAGTCACTTGTCGGCGGTGGAAGCTGGAGTGGGTTCTCCTCATGGAGCAGCAGGTCGGCACTGCTTCGCTTGTTGGCGTCTGAACTTCCTAAAGAGAGCCACCACATGACCTTCACGGCTCGGCAATGCAGCGCACACTGCTGCTTACATCGGCTCCAGCAGGTTGTCGAGGTCGACGCTGGGTCGCAAGGTAGATGTGGGTGAAGACCCGGCAGCAAGCACAGACGCGCTGCCCCGCCGGGGGGGGCAAGGCAAGGGCGACATCTTCAAGAGTGCTAACCAGAAGGGAAGCAGCTTAGGGGCCGCCCCGGCGCCAGCCAAGACGCCTCCGTGCCACCGTCAGAAGCGCCTTCAGCGAGGAGCGAGCCTTTCTTCCATGTCCGAAGGCCACGCGTCCTCGGCAAGAACCCGGCCTTGTCGCCCAGCCTCGACCTTACACGCCTAACTCCTGTCTAGCGTTTTAGGGCGGTCACAGCGCTTCCCGAGCTTGGCCTCCTGACTCGACAAACCGCGAGGCTTCACGCCTTCTTCTTGCTCTTGGCGGCGGCCTCTTTCATGAGCTGGTCCCGCAGGCCTTGCAGCTCGCCCTCCAAGACCTTGCAGCGACCACGACGCCGACCACCTCCTCGAGGGCTGCGCCACGAGCAGCCTTAGCCTCAAGGACGCCTGCTCCTCCCTCATCGCAGCCGCCGGACCGACCAGCGCCCAATCGGTTGCCGGAGCGAATCCATCCCGGTTAGCTCAAGCGCCCAGCCACCAAGCGAGGGTCGGCGCCAAGAAGAGATCTGCCAGAGCCGGTCCAGCTCGGGCAACACGATCCGTAACGGGGAGGAGTCGGAGAGACAAGACGCGGAATAGGAGGAGGCGCGGCACGCACCACGGCATCTCGAGGCAGTAGTCCGCTGGCCCCAACTACTGGTGGCGGCACAGCAAAGGCACCTGGAGTCGCTATATGGGGCTGAGTCAGCTGGTCACCAGCTCGCGAGGACGACCGGGCAGAGAGGCCTGCTGCATCGCGGTCACCTTCCTTCACGGGCAGAGGCGCCTGCCACGATGGGACCTCAGAGCCCTTCGGCTTCTTGCAAGGGCGCCAACCTATCAAAGGATGCGGACATCAAGCCTCAGCAGCGTAACAAGAAATAAAGACAAGAATCAACCGCCACGGTCGCCGCAAGTGAGCTCTGTTGCTCCGCCAAATTTGAAGCCCGAAAGCCGGCTGAAGGGTCAGCCTCGAAAGCTCGAGCGGAAGGCCATGCGGTCCGCCTGGGCCGGGCAGACCACTGGAGATCAGCCCGGGTCCTATCCCTTCGATCGGGGCAAGCCCCGCCCGCCTGCCGTCCATGCTGTCGCCATCGCCTGAGAGGCGGAGAGCGGACCTGCGCCGGGAAGGGAGCCTCGACTCCGCTGGCCGCTCGAGTCGCCCTTTCCCATTCCTCCTTCCTCTTCGCTGAGTCATCGGAGGACACGCCCACCGGTCCTCGGAGCCCACATGGGGCCCACGCTGGAAGACGGGCATGGACTCCACTACCTGCTCCGAACAAGCTAAGGAACAGGGCGAGGAGCGCTCCAACCTCGCCACATCGCCTCGACTGAGATTGGAGGACTGCACCTCTTCGCTGCCAAGGCCAAGGGTGATGGGGCCTCCACATCGAAGTGAGTATCGCCAAGCGGAGGCAGCTGGTGCCCAGAATTCCTCAGCAGCGAGGCTGTCAGCTTCACGCTGGCCATGTTGGCCGGCCTCAGATCCGCGGCCCATCTTATCCAACACCAGCTTTGCAAGGGGGTCCGAGCCCGCTGACCCCAATCACTGGAGCTCGTGGGTTGCTCCGCAAGATCACCGAGGGTGGATGCGCCAAAGATCCGCCAAGACCCACTTGCTTCAAGCCTCAACTTTTCCCGGCTCAATGGCATGGTGCCACCAGACGCGATTTAAGTCTCACAAGACGCGGAAGCAGGACCGCGAGAGGTCCGGAGGTAGAAGTAGGGCGAAAGGCCACCGAGGGCTGCACCCCTACATGAGCTCGCAGAATAGGCAAAGATTGCCAGGAGAAGGACGGAGTTGGGATGGAGATACAGAGTCAGTAGCTTATAAATGGAGGACAGAGAAGAAGAACTCGAGAAGGGAGGCACCAGCCAGCAATAATGGCGCTTACAAAGAGCGGGTAGAAGGTGCCCTTGGTTTCGTGGGTGGCGGAGCCGCCTTTCACTACTTGCCGATGTTCTGCGCTTGCCGCGCATCCGACGCGAACTGGCAAGGCTCGACCGGCACGCTCGGCGACTCAGGAAGACGAGCCAAGCTCCGACTGGGATCGACGAGGCGCCATGCTTTTAGGTCACGCGTCAAGAGATCCGGAAATTTGGAGGAAGGAAGGAGAGGCGCAAGAAAGGGATCTGAGCAGAACCTGAGAAAGCAAGAAGCAAAGCCTGTGCAGATGCCGCCTTTATCAACTCACACGGTTGCCGAGGCGCCCACGCCCAATCAACCGCCACGCTGCACCCAAGGTCAGAAGCTATAAGGGCCCATGTAAGCGCTTTGCCCTTTCTTCGCTTCCCTCGCACGGCCAAGTCCGGGCGCGCTTTGGCCCGGGCTACTGGGCGTTCGGGAACGGGTCCCCAGACTTGCTCGCCGCGAATGCGGCGTGGTTTGGGGCAAACAGCACGCCCATCTTCATCAACACACTCCAAGACCTCACGAGCTGGTACGCGGGCGGACGACACGGAGCTTACTTCTGCACGGGCCTCATCAGCTGGCTCGCGAGGAGGCGGAGAGATCAAGGCGGGTACTCACGAGGTGCCCGGACGCAAGCCATGACGCACCAAGGGCGCCAAGGGCGCCAGCCTGCCAGAGGTGTCCTCCTTTCCCTTTGGTGCAAGGGAGCAAGCGCAGCGGAGCATCTGGAAGGCACCTGCTTCGTGCAACGAGACCAAGACCAGCCCAACAGCAGGAGGGAAGTCATTGTGGCCCAAGCCGGGCCACCACCAGAAAGCCTTTGGCAAGCGAGGACCAACTTTAGTCAGATAAGTGTACCAGATTTTCCCTTTAAATGGCCAATTGTTGGCGCCTTCCCCGCCAATATTTGGGAAGAGGCCTAGGCCTTGCCTAAATAGGACTAGCCACCCCAAGGTAGAGGAAATCGTAATATACGAGGCCATCGAGAAATCAGATAGACAGAGAGTGAGAGAAGGGTGATTGAACCTCCTAGCAGCTCATCTCAGCCAAGAATGCATCATGCAGGCTGTTCTTCCTTGTATTGCCATCATCATCAGCCCAAGAGGCAATCCACCACACCACACCGGGAGTAGGGTATTACACCACAATGGTGGCCCGAACCAAGATAAACCCCGTGTCTTGTGCTGTTCTTTCCGAGCTTAGATCTTAGCGTGGCGAGTGGTAGGTAGAAGACGAAATCTCCGCGCAACACCCCAGGTTCGAATCCACAAGGGTCTCCGCCGAACCCGAACCGACCGAGCTGTTCAACTTGATACCAAGCGCGCCAGGCTGAGGAAGGTGTGTCTCCTCCTCGAAGCTGCCCCGCCGCACTCCAAGAGAAGAAGTCCAAGGCCAAGGATGTGAAGCGCAAGGGGCTGCCGTGTCACAAGCGTAACCGTAAACCAAGCGGGCAGAGATCAGCGAATCTTCCAAGGTAGTCGACATTGGTGTACCACGCACCTCCACACCCACAACACCAACAAATGTCAAGAGCTCCGAGCCAGGCGAGAAGGAAGGATCAGCCTCGCCCCACCACGGTGACCGCTACGGTCGAGGAGGAGGAAGGAACAGACGCTGGAAGACCACGCCCGTGCTAAGGGTGGCGGATCGACCTCGCGAGGATCGCTGCAAGACCCACTCGCGAGGGAGACCGGAGGATCTGGGCGAGGATCGCCTGGCAACGCAGCCTTCCTCCACGCTGCCGCAGCTAAGGAGAAACGAGAGCCATCGTGATTTAGGGGCCTAGGGCTTCAGGAGCCGCACAGATCGTCAAGATCCTGGCGGGCTCAAGCCCCACCTCTCAATGCATCTTCAAGCAGCTTGCCCAGAAGTGAATGCAGTCCTCCCCAAGCTCAAAGCCACGCACCTCTCAAGTGGTCGGGCGCCATCACGCTCAGCTCGGATCAGCTAAGTGCGGCCACAGCCAGAGTCCTCCCGATGCTTTGTTCCCCAATCATCAAGAACGCGGTGGTCACCAGACCCTCATCGATGGCGGGCAAGGCTCAACGCCCCGTCTGCGGAAACATTCAACAATCTCTGCGCCTTACAACCAGCTTCAGCCAACCAAGCTTTCTCCGGAGTCACCGACGGCTCCATGGTCCCGATTGGGCAGGTCCGCCTCCTGTCACCTTCGGGCATCACAACCATCAAGACTAAGCTCATCGACTTTTGACGTCATTACATTCGCCGCCGCATAACGCCATCCATGGGTACCCAGCGCCGCAAGTTCATGGTCATAACTCACCACGGCTACAACGCCCTCACGATGCCGGAAGTGGCGGAGTCATCTGCCCTCTCAAGAGAAGGACGTGTGTTCCTCGAACAGCCTTTGCCGTGATCACTGAAGACACGGATCACGGAAGCAGGAGGCCCCAGACCACCCCCAAGAAGAAGAAGACATCGTCTGCCCGCCTCAGAGGCAGGCCCCTCGTGGCCCAAGGCCTGTGGGGAACCTCCATCAAGAGGAAAGGGCGCCCGCGCCTCCTCAGTGGCCTGGGGCTCGAGGGCCACCGACCTGGCTAAGGTCACGAGGAGGCGCTTGGGCACCGTGATGGAGGCGCAGTTTCAAGCACGCTTCCCCAAGAAGGAGTAAGGCAAGGAGGGCCAGATCCTCGTGAGTTCGCTGCCAGGCCATCTGTGAGCCAGGAGTCAAGAGCATGAGAGGCGGCCGCCACTACTGTGGCTCCCCATCCCGGGCGAGGATGGTGGGCTGCGATCTGATCGACATACCAGGCTCAATCGAAGTCGCCTGAGCGCCTGTGGCCTCGCGAGGGGGGCGCAGTGGTCCAACCACGCCCACGCTCGCATGCTCACGACTGCTTAACGCGGGCCACCACGCACCAGCCATGAGGGGCATCATGGAGGCTCAAGAGGCCAGCTGCCCGCAGCCTTGGCGGAGGTGGAGATGGTCGAGGAGCCACCGCCTCGAGCCTCCTCGAGGCCCCTGGCCAGGGGCTGTGGAGGATCGCTTCCGCAGCCCACCGAAATCTGCTACACCAACACTCCTTCGCCCTCAACATCATCAGTGACATCTTTCAAGTTTCTTTCCAAATGGGAGCGCCCTGTGGCTGCATTATTCCTGTGTCGTGGGTCTGTCCTCATGCATGTATCCTTTTATTTCATGTTGTTAGCTTACTTTTTGGGGGCCCCTGGGCTGCATCATCCAAGTCGCCGGGCAGCACCCAATGCATGTATCCCTTTATGCTTATTTCCGCTATGCTCACCCACCATGCTTGATTATTTGATGCCCATGACACCTCTTCTCCATGCCGCACCACTTGCACGCTAAAGGGGGGTACCGAGCATCGCGACTCAGGCTCCATCGGCTCTCCAGCCTCACCGGCCTTGTCCATTACATCGCGACCGGCATACCAATGACGATCGAGGCCAGCTCGAGGCCAGACCCGAGGACGAGAGGCCGCATCTAACCAAATTTGCAGGAACACATCACAAGATAAGGCTCAAAGCCAGCGCACCCGCCTAGAGGTAGGGCCCCGTGAGTCCCCGTGTTGGCTCACGGGTGCCAGTACACCTCGCCAGCCCTACCGTGCCATGCACGGTCGTATGGGCTATACATCGCCCTGTGGGCTCCTCCCTGGGGAGCCCCTCCCACGCACGAGTGGAAGCACCATGTTCGCGCTGGCCGACGACACCGCCGAGGAGCTGCTATGCCTGACACATACGGAAGCGCTTATGTCGCACCTGGTGATAAATAATCGAGGTGGCCCGGTCGCGATCAACCTCGTGGAGCCTAGAGCTCAGCTGTCTAGCCTCATCGTAACGCCCCTCAGAATGCGCCGCGATGCTGGGCACGGGATGCGCCTCGTCACGCCTGACGCACGCCACTCCAGCCAGCCCCCTGGCCTGGTCTGCAAGGCCTCTCCCCGAAAGCGGAGCCAAGGCACAAGGCCGCTTGAGCCAAGGGGGACTCTGAGCATCGCACCAGAGCCTAACTGGTCGCAGAGCCCCTCACCCTTAGTTCCGAAGGCTAACGGGGTTGAGGCATGCGCGCCGGGCTCTCGCAGACGAGAACGGTAGATCCACCCACATCTCACCTCCCTACTTGTTGTTCGTATGCTAAGGGGACTCCCGAGCATCGCGACTCAGAGCCTAACTTGTCACGTAGCCCTCACTCCTAGTCCCGCCCCGGTTTCCGGCCGGGCTAACGCCGAGTGAGAGCAATGGCTCCGCCGCGAGAACATAAGCAAGTAGGAAAGAAAAGCGAATTTCAAGGAATTCAAAAGCAAATATTACAGTCCACACTGTTATCTCAATGCCAAACATTAAGTTTAAACGCCCCGAGGCATGATACATGTGCAGGAAATGAAGGCGGACAAGACAACGGAGTCACTTGTCGCGGTGGAGCAGCTGGAGCGGGTTCCTTTATGGAGCAGCAGGGTCGGCAACGCCGCTTCGCTTGGTGCTGAACGCCTGAACTTCCCCAACAGAAGCCTCCGCGCCTTCACGGCTCGGTAGAGGCAGCGGCACGCCGCCGCTTGTTGCTCCAAAGCAGTTGTCGAGGTCGACGCTGGGGCGCAAGGTAGATGTGGGCGAGGACTCCGCCAACGCTGCAGAAGACAGACGCGCCGCTCGTCGTGGGGCCAAGGCCAAGGGCGACTTCTTCAAGAGCGTGAACCAGAAGGAAGTAGCTTAAGGGGCTGCCCTCGCGCCAACCAGCTGGCTCTCCAGGTGCCGTCAGAAGCGCCCTCAGCGACGAGCGAAGCTGCCCATCTCCGCGAAGGCCACGCGGTCTCGAAAGAATTGGCCTTGCTGGCCCAGCTCGATTCTTCTCTCTCTAACTCCTCGCCCCAGTTTAGGCAACACGGCGCTTCTGAGCTTGGCCTCCGGTCTCTGGCGGCGCCATGAGCCTTCACGCCTCTTCCTGCTTCCCTGGGCGGGCCTCTTTTCACAGCTGGTCCTCGCAGGCCTTGCAGCTCATCCTCCAGTCACTTTGCAACACCCACGACGCCGACCACCTCCTGTGGTCACACGAAAGCAGCTTCGCCTGCTGATCGCCTGCCTCTCCTCATCGCAGCTGCCGAGGCCCAGGACCAGCGCCACCAATCGGAAGGCCGAGCTAATCCATCCGGTTGCCTCTAAGCGCCTCGGCCACCAAGCGCAGGGTCGGCGCCAAGAAGATCCTGCATAGTCGGTCCAGCTCAGAACAACATGATCCGTAACGGCAGGAGGAGTCGGAGAGACAGCAAATGGAGGAGGAGAGAGGGCGGCACGCACCACAACATCCTGAGGAGGAGCCTGCTGCGCCCAACGGCTGTGGTGGCGCAGTGCAAAGGCACTCCTGAGTCGCTAGCCATGGGGGTCGAGTCATTTCACCGGGCTTAGCAGGCCTTGTGGAGGACGATCAGGAGAGAGGCCCATGCGTCATGGTCACCTTCCTTCAAGGGCAGAGGCGCTGCCTTAATGGAACCTCGTGAGCTCCCTTCGATTCTTGCTGCGGAGCCAGTCATCCAAGAGATGCGGACGCCAAGCCTCAAAGAGTAACAAGAATAAAGACAAGAATCAAGTGCTTACGGGTCGTCACGGTGAAGCCTGTGCAGCCCGGGTCCAATTTAAGCCCGAAAGCCGGCTGAAGGGTCAACCACGGGAAGCTGGAGCCGGGCCGCAGTGTGGTCTGCCCGGGCCGGAGAAGACCCTGGAGATCAGCCCGTCCTGTCCTTCGTCGGGGCAAGCTCCCCGCCGGCTTCGGCTATCATCCTCGCTGTCATCGCCGAGAGAGGCGAGAGCGTGGACCTGACCGGGAGGGAGCCTCGACTCCTCCGGGCCGCCGGAGTTAGCCCTTTTCCCGCCTCCTCCTTCCTCCTCTTCGCCGGAGTCGCTTGAGCACACGCCCACCGTTCTCCGGGAGCTTGGTGGGCACGCCCGCCCCCTGAAGACGGCATGGACTCCACTACCCGCCTCCCAGCCGCCGAGGAACAACTTAGTCAATATGAACGATTCCAGCTCCAATGACCGACGATGTCCATCCAACGGTCAGAGTGCTTCTTCAACCTCTGGTCTTCTTGCTCCAACCGCCTAAAGCATGCCGTCGCGTCGCATGCTCCGCCTCCCGTGGTCGCACAGGCCGCTGAGGCCTCACCGCCCCTACTATTCCCACCGCTTGCACAGCCTGCGCGACGCAGCCTCACACCGCAGCCGAACCAAGAACCTCACCTTTCCTCGCTTCCATCGCCATGCCTTCCCGCCGCCCCTTCCTAGGCTCATTGCTGCCCACCGCTGTGGTGCTCTCCGCAGCGTGGTCCACGTGGTCAAGGAACGATTTCCATCGAAGAGTATTGTATGTGGAGAGGCCGACAGTGGGTCCACGGCCACAACCCAGTTTTTTCTGATTTGCTAAGTAAGTCGCTTGTCAGCCTGTTATTGCAAATATTTCAAGATTTAGGAGAGCTTATCTGCTGGCCGAGAAAATGGCCCATCAAGAATGAGAAACAGTACATTTTAAAACACATCAAACCGACAATTAGTTTCAAATATCTTTTTTTCATTTCAAGATTTTAAATTACATTAATTTATATGCGGAGAATTTGTTGAATTTTATATAGATATACATTTATTTTAAAATCAGTTTGAATGTGAGTCTAAATTTTGAACCGTACACAATTTGGGCTGTAATGCTAACAAAAAGAATGTCGGATCCAAAAACCTTAAGAATTAGCAATGGGCTGAAAATTATTAGAAATAATGGCAGATGGGTTGTATGTTGTTTTCTATAGATATGAGGCTTTCCAAAAAAGGTTGACACATAAGCAGTGATTGTTGGATGTCCATCCAACGGTCAGTGCTTCTTCAATCTCTCGCTCGCCTCGCTTCCAAACAAGCCAAACAAGCGCTCGGCCGGATCGTCCTTCTTCCTCCGTCAAGCTATGTCACAAAGCTCATCGCCTCACTCCCAGATTCCCATCGCTGGCCTAGCCATCCTCTACTCACCCACTCGCTGTTATTCTCCGCACGACAGACGAATCCAGAACCTCAGACAACAGACTCCTCCGCTGGGAAACAACCGCCGAAGTCTTTGTCGGTGTTCTCGGGAACGGGGTCCCTCAGACTTGCCTGCCCGCGCCCTGGCGTGGCTCAAAGGGGCCCAAGACGCCCATCTTCATCAACACATACCCAAGACCTCGCGAGGGGCCAGCACAAGGGGCGGGCGACATGGAGCCTCCTCGCCTCATCAGCTGGCTCGCAGGAGGCGGAGAGATCAAGGCGGGTACTCACGAGGTGCCCGTGACGCAAGGCATGACGCACCAGGGCGCCAGGGCGCCAGCCCTGCAAAGGTCCTCCTTTCCTCTTGGTGCAAAGGGAGCGAAGGCAGCGAGAGCATCAAGCAAAGGCACCCATTTCGTGCAACGAGACCAAGACCAGCCTAACGGCAGGAGGAAGTCATTGTGGAGCCCTAGCTGCCACCACCAGAGAGCCTTTGGCGAGGACCAACTTTAGTCAGATAAGTGTACCAGATGTTCCCTTCAAATGGCTAATTGTTGGCGCCTTCCCGCCACTAATATTTGGGAAGAGGCCCAGGCCTTTGCCTATAAATAGAACTAGCCACCCCCATGGTAGAGCAGATCAGGACAGAGTAGAGGCATCGAGAAATCTGTAGAGCCCAAGCAGAGAGAGAGAGAGAGAGGCGGCTGAACCTCCTAGCAGCTCATCGCTTCACCAAGAATGCATCTCATGAGGTTCTTCATTGTATTGCTCATCATCATCAGCCCAAGAGGCAATCCACCACACCACACACCGAGTAGGGTATTACACCACAACGATGGCCCAACCAAGATAAACCCTGTGTCTCTTGTGCTGTTCTTTCCATAGCTTAGATCTTAGCGCGGTGGGTGTAGGTAGGTAGAAGGAGAAATCTCCAGACGCACCCCAAGTGTTCAACCTCAAGGGTCGCTGAACCCGAATCGACATTTGGCGCCAGTAGGGTGCGCTGAATTCGCCTTCCACCGCCTGCTTCTCCTCCGACCATCGCTGCCCATAACCGATGCTCGTGGCCCGCCGAAAGTGCCGAGCCACTCGCTTCCCGTGACGCTTCGTGACGATTTCGCCGGCGGGCGCCTCGCCGTTTCCCTGGCTAACGCCGCCATCGCCCGGCAGAATCGAGCAGCAGCGCCATCTTAGTATCCGTCTGCGCGGCAAGACGGCCGCACCGCTACTTCCTCGCACCACCCTGGTTATTCGCCCCGTGTTCCGCTGCATCGGGAGGCTCGAAGGCGCTATCGCGCAAACGAAGCTCCTGCGCTACCGGCCGCTGACGACGACGTTTACGAAGAATGGCTCGACCGCCACCGAAGTCGTCCGCGCATCGGGGCTCTTCGCGCCATCCTTTCCGTGCACTACACTCGCCATGCGCTGGCGACGAAGCCCGGGCGCCGCCGCCTTCCCCAAGAAGGCGCCTGCTCCAGGCGCTGGGCCCTTTGAAGCGGAACTCCGCCAAAAGCGCTGCAAGAGCAGAGCTGCTAAGAAGTCCTCGCCTGCAAGAAGCTGCCCGGCGCCTCGCTTCCAAAGACGTCGCACCATGCTCCTGCTCCCGACGCTAAGATCCCGCGCTGCTCCCAACCGCAACGCATGGGGACCCGCAAGACTGCTTCGTCACCCAAGGCCTCCTGTACACGAAGTGCCAGGTTTCACCACCGAAGCTGCGAGCGTCAAGTGGGTCTGCAAGTTCTAGCTGACCTACCTCCTCACGACGGCACGACCAGACTCGCGGAGTTCTCCAGCTCTATGAGCTGCATCGCTGCCAACGGAGACGAAGGTCATGGCGAACTGGTTTCATGGCGCCAAGGACGGGCCCGACTGCCTCGAACTCCGGCCTGCACATCTCCTCCGACGAGATGCGACCCGCTTCATCGCCAACTTCAAGGTACTCGTGATCGCCACCGGAGCGACATGCGCTGCATCAAGCAACAACCGAGATACCCACAAAAGTACATCCAGCGCTTCAACAACGCACGCCTCAAGATTCCTAAGGTGACCGAGGAGGCCATCATCTCAGCCTTCTCCAACCCAAGGCGCTGACAAGATGAAGGAGGAGTCATGATGCATGAAGACCTGCACTTCCTTGAGCTTGTCGTTGTCTCGGGAACGGGGTCCCAGACTTGCTCGCCTCGCGCCCTGCGTGTGGCTCAAATGGGGCCCAAAGACGACTCCATCTTCATCAACATAGACCCAAGACCGCTGGGTGGACGACACGGAGCTTCTCGTGCACGGCCTCATCAGTTGGCTCGCGAGAGGCGGAGAGATCAAGGCGGGTACCTCACGAGGTGCCCGTGACGCAAGCCATGACGACCAAGGGCGCCAGCGGGCGCCAACCCGCCAAGAGTGTCCTCCTTTCCCTTTGGTGCAAGGGAGCAAGCAAAGTAGAGCATCAAGCAAAGGCACCTGCTTCGTGCAACGAGACCTAGACCAGCCCAACGACAGAGGGAAGTCAGGAGCCAAGTCAAGGCCACCACCAGTAGCCTTTGGCGTGCGAGACCAACTTTAGTCGTGATAAGTGTACCAGATGTTCCTTCAAATGGCTAATTGTTGGTGCCCTTCCCGCCAATATTTGGGAAGAGGCCCAGGCCTTTGCCTATAAATAGGACTAGCCACCCCAAGGTAGAGGAAATCGAATATACGGAGGCCATCGAGAAATCAGGATAGACAGAGAGAGAGAGAAGGGTGATTGAACCTCCTAGCGCTTCATCTCCCCACCAAGAATGCATCCTTAGGCTGTTCTTCCTTGTATTGCTCATCATCATCAGCCCAAGAGGCAATCCACCACACCACACCGAGTAGGGTATTACACCACAACGGTGGTCCCAACCAGATAAACCCCGTGTCTTTGTGCCGTTCTTTCCGTAGCTTAGATCTTAGCGCATGTGGAGTGCAGTAGGTAGAAGGCGAATCTCGCTACACCCTTCAAGAATCAACCACAAGGGTCTCGCTGAACCAACTGGATTTGGCGCACCAGGTAGGTGTGCTGATTCGCCTTCCACCACCCCGCTTCCTCCGACTCATCGGCCCATGTTCGACGCTGCCGAGCTCCGCGCTGAAGCGCCGAGCCGCTTCGCTTCTGCCGCCGCCAGACGCTTTTCGGCGGGCGCCGCCGTTTCGTCTACCGCCATTAACGCCGCCATCGCCCGGCGGGAACGAGCAGCAAGCATCGCTCAAGACTCGTCTGCGGCGGGCGAGACGGCCGCACTGCTACTCCTCGCCACCCAAACTGTTTTTCATTCCGCGCGGCTCACAGAGACCCATGGAGGCTCGAAGGCGCGCCATCGCGCAAACGAGCTCTCCGCTACCATCCCGCCGACGACGCTTCACGAAGAATGGCTCGACCGCTTGCCGAGCTGGGCCCACGCCGCAGGGGCTCTCTCTGCACCGTCTGCTCACAGACCGCCCCGCCCGCGCTGGGCGACAAGCTCGGGCGCCCAGCCGCCTCCCAAGAAGACGCTTTAGCACTAAGGCGCTTTGGCCCTGGGCGGAACTCCGCCACAAAAGGCCGCAGCAAGAGCAGAGCTGCCAAGAAGTCCTCGCCTGCAAGAAGCTCGGGCGCTTCCTCGCCCAAAGACGCCATGACCATGCTCTCGCCTCCCAGACATCAAGAGCTCCAAGACTGCCCTAGCCGCGGGCGCTGGGACCCAGACCAAGTTTCTGCACACCAAGGCCCCTGTACACAAGTAGTCGTTTACACCACCGAGCCACGCAGCCGTCAAGGGTCTGCAAGTTCAAGCCCGACCTGCTCCTCGCCACGACGGCATCGCCGACCCCGGGAGTTCCTCCAACAGATGAGCTGGGCATCAAAGCTGCCACAGAGACGAAGGTCATGTCGAACTGGTTTCCCATGGCGCCAAGGACGGGCCCGTGACTCGCTCTCAACTCGGCTCTGTACGATCTTCTCGATGAGATGCGCACCCGCCATCGCCAACTTCCAAGATACTAGCGATCGCCACCGCCAGGAGCGACATGCGCTGCATCAAGCAACAACCCGGAGAGACCCCGCAAAAGTACATCCAAATACCAACAACACACGCCTCAAGATTCCTAAGGTGTCCGAGGAGGCCATCATCTCAATTTTCTCCGACGGCGCGGCACGACGCCAAGATGAAGGAGGAGCTGGGCATGAAGACCTGCACTTCCTTGAGCTGTTCAACTTGGCGACCAAGTGTGCCTGTGGCTGAGGAAGGGCGCCTCCTCCTCGAGGCTGCCTCGCCGCAGACCTAGAAGAGAAGAAGTCCAAGGCCAAGGATGAAGCGAAGGGGCCGCTCGGCTCGGCGCGTAACCAGACACAAGCGGGCTGAGGTCAGCCCAATCTTCCAAGGGCAGTCGGTATCGGTGGTGTACCACGCACCTCCACACCCACAACACCAACGAATGCCAAGAGCTCCGAAGTCGTGCGAGAAGGAAGGATCGCCGCCGCCACGACCGCGGTGATCGGGCTACGAGGAGGGGAAGGAACGATGACGCCGGAAGAACGCTGCTCACGCCAAGGGTGGCGGATCGACCGCGAGGATCGCTGGCAAGACCCGCCATGGGAGACTGGAGGATCAGCTCGCGAGGATCGCCTCGAAGGCAACGCAGGCTCTCCGCTGCCGCCGCAGCTAAGGAGAAACGAGAACCGCCATCGACGACGGGCTGGGGCTTCAGTGAGCCGCCATGACGTCAGATCCCGGCGGAGCTCAAGCCCCATCCTTCGGCCGATCTTCGCAGTTCGCCACGGAAGTGAATGCAGTCCTCCCTGCTCAGCCACGCGCCCACTCGTGGTCGCCAGGCGCCATCACGCTCTACTCATGATCAGCTCAAGTGTGCAGCCATAGCCGAGTCCTCCCGGCGATTTGTCCCCAATCATCAACAACGCAGTGGTCACAAGGACCTCATCGACGGCGGGCAGGGCTCAACGCCCCGTCCGTGGGAAACATTCACCAATCTCCGCGCCCTACAACCAGCTTCAGCCAACCAAGCCTTTCTCCGAGTCACCGACGGCTCCACGGTCCCGATTAAGCAGGTCCGCCTCTCGTCACCTTCGGGCACGCGACAACTACCATCAGACCGAGCTCATCGACTTCGACGTCGCCACATTCGCCGCATAACGCCATCCTCGGTACCCCAACCGCTGTTCATGGCAGAACTCACCACGGCTACAACGTCCTCAAGATGTCGAAGCGGCGGAGTCATCACAAAGGCTCGTGGAAGAGAAGGACGCGGTGTTCCTCGGAACGAGCCAGTCAGACATCGAAGACCTGATCGGAAGCGAGGGTCCCAGACCACCCCAAGAATAAGAAGACATCGTCCGCCCGCCCCTCGGAGGCAGGCCCTCAAGGCCAAGGCCGCCTGTGGGGAACCTCCTTCCATCGAGATAGGAAAGCGCCTCGACGCCTCCCTCAGTGGCTCGGGGCTCGAGGGCCACCCACCTGGCTAAGGTCACAGGAGGCGCTTGGGCACCATGGAGGCGTGTTTCAAGCACGCTTCTCAAGAAGGAGTAAGGAGGAGGGCAGCACTGTGAGTTCGCCAAGAAGGCCATTCAGAGCCACAGAGTCAAGAGTCATGAGAGGCGGCCACCGCCACCACTGTGGCTGCCCATCCAGCGAGGATGGGGGCTCCGATCGACATACCAGGCTCAATCGAGTCGCTTCACCGGAGCGCCTGCCTCGCGAGTGGGGCGCCAGGTCCACTCCCCACAGCACTTCAGATGCCTTACGGTTGCCAACGAGCTGCCACGACGCAGCCTTGGCGGAGATGTAGATGGTCCGCAGGAGCCACTGAGGCCCGAGCCTCCCGAGGCCTGGGCCTGGGCTCGTGGAAGATCAGCCTCCGCAGCCCGCCGAGTCTGCTACACCAACACTCCTTCGCCCTCAACATCATCAGTGACATCTTTCAAGTTTCATTTCAGCTGGAGCGCCTCTGTGGCTGTATTATTCTGTGTCAGGTCCGCCTCCTGCATATATATCCTTTTATTTCATGTTGTTAGCTTACTTTGTTGGGGCGCCTGCTGCATCATCCCTAAGTCGCCGGGCCAGCCCGCCGCATGTACCTTTTATGCTTATTTATGGCTGCGCTCAACCCACCATGCTTGATTATTTGATGTCGGGTCCACGCACCTCTTCTTCTCCATGCCGACCACTTGCACTAAAGGGGCCACCGAGCATCGCGACTGTGGCTCTTATTGGCTCTCCAGCCTCACCTCCGCCTTGTCCACGCACATCGCGACGGCATACCACGACGGCCGAGACCAGCCGAGGGCCGGACCAGAGGACGAGAGTGCCGCATTCAACCAAATTTATGGAACACATCACAAGATAAGGCTCAGGCTGTGCGAACCCGCCTAGAGGTAGGGCCCCGTGAGTCCTCGCTGGCTCACGGGGCAGCATGACACACCTCACCAGCCCTACCGCATGCCACGTCGTGGCAGGGGGTTGTACAGCCCGGCTCCTCCCCGAGGGGAGCCCCTCCCACTTACCAAGGAAGCACCATGTCTGTGGCCGGCCGACGACACCGCCGAGGAGCTGCTATGCCCATACACATACGGAAGCACTATGTCTGCTATGGTGATAAACAATCGAGGGTGGCCCCCGGCCGCATAAACCTCGGTGGAGCCCAGAGCTCTGTCTAGCCTCATCGCAACGCCTCGGGAGTGCCGCGGAGGGGCTACCGGGCTGCGCCTGGTCACGCCCAGACACGCCACGCCAGCCAGGCCCCCGGCCTGATCTGTCAAGGCTCTCCCCGAGCGGAGCCAAGGTACGAAGGCCGCTTGAGCCAAGGGGACTCTCGAGCATCGCGACTAAGAGCCTAATCGTCACGAGCCCCTCACCCTTAGTTCCAAAGGCTACACACTGGGTGAGGTATGCTGGGCCGGCTCACAGACGAGAACGGTAGATCCACCACATCTCACCTCCCTACTTGTTGTTCAGGCGCCAAGGGGGACTCGAGCATCGCGACTCAAGAGTCTAACTTGTCACGTAGCCCCTCACCCTGGCCCCGGCCCTGGTTTCCGTGGGGCTAACTGGTGAGGTATGCTGGGCCTGCTCACAGCGAGAACACAAGCAAGTAGGAAGGAAAAGCGAATTTCAAGGAATTAAAAGCAAATATTACAGTCCACATCATACCTCAATGCCAAACGAAGTTTAAACGCCTCCCGAGGCATGATACATGTGCAGGAATTAAAAGGTGACAGGAGCCATAACGGAGTCACTTGTCGGCGGTGGAAGCTGGAGTGGGTTCTCCTCATGGAGCAGCAGGTCGGCACTGCTTCGCTTGTTGGCGTCTGAACTTCCTAAAGAGAGCCACCACATGACCTTCACGGCTCGGCAATGCAGCGCACACTGCTGCTTACATCGGCTCCAGCAGGTTGTCGAGGTCGACGCTGGGTCGCAAGGTAGATGTGGGTGAAGACCCGGCAGCAAGCACAGACGCGCTGCCCCGCCGGGGGGGGCAAGGCAAGGGCGACATCTTCAAGAGTGCTAACCAGAAGGGAAGCAGCTTAGGGGCCGCCCCGGCGCCAGCCAAGACGCCTCCGTGCCACCGTCAGAAGCGCCTTCAGCGAGGAGCGAGCCTTTCTTCCATGTCCGAAGGCCACGCGTCCTCGGCAAGAACCCGGCCTTGTCGCCCAGCCTCGACCTTACACGCCTAACTCCTGTCTAGCGTTTTAGGGCGGTCACAGCGCTTCCCGAGCTTGGCCTCCTGACTCGACAAACCGCGAGGCTTCACGCCTTCTTCTTGCTCTTGGCGGCGGCCTCTTTCATGAGCTGGTCCCGCAGGCCTTGCAGCTCGCCCTCCAAGACCTTGCAGCGACCACGACGCCGACCACCTCCTCGAGGGCTGCGCCACGAGCAGCCTTAGCCTCAAGGACGCCTGCTCCTCCCTCATCGCAGCCGCCGGACCGACCAGCGCCCAATCGGTTGCCGGAGCGAATCCATCCCGGTTAGCTCAAGCGCCCAGCCACCAAGCGAGGGTCGGCGCCAAGAAGAGATCTGCCAGAGCCGGTCCAGCTCGGGCAACACGATCCGTAACGGGGAGGAGTCGGAGAGACAAGACGCGGAATAGGAGGAGGCGCGGCACGCACCACGGCATCTCGAGGCAGTAGTCCGCTGGCCCCAACTACTGGTGGCGGCACAGCAAAGGCACCTGGAGTCGCTATATGGGGCTGAGTCAGCTGGTCACCAGCTCGCGAGGACGACCGGGCAGAGAGGCCTGCTGCATCGCGGTCACCTTCCTTCACGGGCAGAGGCGCCTGCCACGATGGGACCTCAGAGCCCTTCGGCTTCTTGCAAGGGCGCCAACCTATCAAAGGATGCGGACATCAAGCCTCAGCAGCGTAACAAGAAATAAAGACAAGAATCAACCGCCACGGTCGCCGCAAGTGAGCTCTGTTGCTCCGCCAAATTTGAAGCCCGAAAGCCGGCTGAAGGGTCAGCCTCGAAAGCTCGAGCGGAAGGCCATGCGGTCCGCCTGGGCCGGGCAGACCACTGGAGATCAGCCCGGGTCCTATCCCTTCGATCGGGGCAAGCCCCGCCCGCCTGCCGTCCATGCTGTCGCCATCGCCTGAGAGGCGGAGAGCGGACCTGCGCCGGGAAGGGAGCCTCGACTCCGCTGGCCGCTCGAGTCGCCCTTTCCCATTCCTCCTTCCTCTTCGCTGAGTCATCGGAGGACACGCCCACCGGTCCTCGGAGCCCACATGGGGCCCACGCTGGAAGACGGGCATGGACTCCACTACCTGCTCCGAACAAGCTAAGGAACAGGGCGAGGAGCGCTCCAACCTCGCCACATCGCCTCGACTGAGATTGGAGGACTGCACCTCTTCGCTGCCAAGGCCAAGGGTGATGGGGCCTCCACATCGAAGTGAGTATCGCCAAGCGGAGGCAGCTGGTGCCCAGAATTCCTCAGCAGCGAGGCTGTCAGCTTCACGCTGGCCATGTTGGCCGGCCTCAGATCCGCGGCCCATCTTATCCAACACCAGCTTTGCAAGGGGGTCCGAGCCCGCTGACCCCAATCACTGGAGCTCGTGGGTTGCTCCGCAAGATCACCGAGGGTGGATGCGCCAAAGATCCGCCAAGACCCACTTGCTTCAAGCCTCAACTTTTCCCGGCTCAATGGCATGGTGCCACCAGACGCGATTTAAGTCTCACAAGACGCGGAAGCAGGACCGCGAGAGGTCCGGAGGTAGAAGTAGGGCGAAAGGCCACCGAGGGCTGCACCCCTACATGAGCTCGCAGAATAGGCAAAGATTGCCAGGAGAAGGACGGAGTTGGGATGGAGATACAGAGTCAGTAGCTTATAAATGGAGGACAGAGAAGAAGAACTCGAGAAGGGAGGCACCAGCCAGCAATAATGGCGCTTACAAAGAGCGGGTAGAAGGTGCCCTTGGTTTCGTGGGTGGCGGAGCCGCCTTTCACTACTTGCCGATGTTCTGCGCTTGCCGCGCATCCGACGCGAACTGGCAAGGCTCGACCGGCACGCTCGGCGACTCAGGAAGACGAGCCAAGCTCCGACTGGGATCGACGAGGCGCCATGCTTTTAGGTCACGCGTCAAGAGATCCGGAAATTTGGAGGAAGGAAGGAGAGGCGCAAGAAAGGGATCTGAGCAGAACCT
The DNA here is from genome assembly GCA_021605205.1 of Aegilops longissima. Classification (NCBI taxonomy): domain Eukaryota; kingdom Viridiplantae; phylum Streptophyta; class Magnoliopsida; order Poales; family Poaceae; genus Aegilops; species Aegilops longissima. The sequence continues at coordinate 641,459,622 of CM038677.1, forward strand.
GAGAAAGCAAGAAGCAAAGCCTGTGCAGATGCCGCCTTTATCAACTCACACGGTTGCCGAGGCGCCCACGCCCAATCAACCGCCACGCTGCACCCAAGGTCAGAAGCTATAAGGGCCCATGTAAGCGCTTTGCCCTTTCTTCGCTTCCCTCGCACGGCCAAGTCCGGGCGCGCTTTGGCCCGGGCTACTGGGCGTTCGGGAACGGGTCCCCAGACTTGCTCGCCGCGAATGCGGCGTGGTTTGGGGCAAACAGCACGCCCATCTTCATCAACACACTCCAAGACCTCACGAGCTGGTACGCGGGCGGACGACACGGAGCTTACTTCTGCACGGGCCTCATCAGCTGGCTCGCGAGGAGGCGGAGAGATCAAGGCGGGTACTCACGAGGTGCCCGGACGCAAGCCATGACGCACCAAGGGCGCCAAGGGCGCCAGCCTGCCAGAGGTGTCCTCCTTTCCCTTTGGTGCAAGGGAGCAAGCGCAGCGGAGCATCTGGAAGGCACCTGCTTCGTGCAACGAGACCAAGACCAGCCCAACAGCAGGAGGGAAGTCATTGTGGCCCAAGCCGGGCCACCACCAGAAAGCCTTTGGCAAGCGAGGACCAACTTTAGTCAGATAAGTGTACCAGATTTTCCCTTTAAATGGCCAATTGTTGGCGCCTTCCCCGCCAATATTTGGGAAGAGGCCTAGGCCTTGCCTAAATAGGACTAGCCACCCCAAGGTAGAGGAAATCGTAATATACGAGGCCATCGAGAAATCAGATAGACAGAGAGTGAGAGAAGGGTGATTGAACCTCCTAGCAGCTCATCTCAGCCAAGAATGCATCATGCAGGCTGTTCTTCCTTGTATTGCCATCATCATCAGCCCAAGAGGCAATCCACCACACCACACCGGGAGTAGGGTATTACACCACAATGGTGGCCCGAACCAAGATAAACCCCGTGTCTTGTGCTGTTCTTTCCGAGCTTAGATCTTAGCGTGGCGAGTGGTAGGTAGAAGACGAAATCTCCGCGCAACACCCCAGGTTCGAATCCACAAGGGTCTCCGCCGAACCCGAACCGACCGAGCTGTTCAACTTGATACCAAGCGCGCCAGGCTGAGGAAGGTGTGTCTCCTCCTCGAAGCTGCCCCGCCGCACTCCAAGAGAAGAAGTCCAAGGCCAAGGATGTGAAGCGCAAGGGGCTGCCGTGTCACAAGCGTAACCGTAAACATCAACGTCCTGTCCGTGGAAACATTCAACAATCTCCAAGTGCCCTACAACCAGCTTCAGCCAACCAAGCCTTTCTCCGGAGTCACCGACGGCTCCACGGTCCCGATTGGGCAGGTCCGCCTTCCTGTCACCTTCGGGGCACGCGACAACTACCGCACCGAGCTCATCGACTTCGACGTCGCTCACATTCGCCTGCCATACAACTCCTTCCTTGGGTACCCAGCGCTGGCCAAGTTCATGGCCGTGACTCACCACGGCTACAACGTCCTCAAGATGCCAGGAAGTGGCGGAGTCCTCACGGTGACCTATGAAGAGAAGGACGCGGTGTGTTCCCTGGAACGAGCCTTTCAGGACGCATCACTGGAAGACCCGGATCGCGGAAGCAGGAGGCTTCCCGAGACCACCCCCAAGAAGAAGAAGACATCGTCCGCCCGCCCCTCGGAGGCAGGCCCTCAGAGCCTGCCGCCTGCCCAGGGGAACCTCCTTCCATCGCATAGGAAGCGCCTGCCGCCTCCTCAGTGGGGCCCGGCTCTCCCGGAGGGCCACCGACCTGGCTAAGGTCATGAGGAGGCGCTTGGGCACCACATGGAGGCGTGTTTCAGCACGCTTCCCTCAAGAAGGAGTAAGTCAAGGAGGGCCAGACCCTCGTGAGCCTGCCGCCAAGGCCATTCAGAGCCACAGGAGTCAAGAGTCATGAGAGGCGGCCGCCGCCACTGTTGTGGCTCCCCATCCAGAGAGAGGATGGTGGGCTACGCTGCTCACATCGTCATACCAGGCTCAATCGAGTCGCCTCTCAGAGCGCCTGCCTCGCGAGTGGGGCGCCATGGAAGGTCCACCCTATAGCTACGCCTCAGATGCCTTACGGCTTGCCAACGCGGCTGCCACGCACTCAGCGCCATGAGGGGCATCATGGAGGCTCAAGAGGCCAGCCTTCCGCAGCCCCGGCGGAGATGGAGATGGTCCGCGAGAGCCACTAGCGCCCGAGCCTCCCGAGGCCCCTGGGCCTGGGGGCTCATGAGGATCGGCTTCCGCAGCCCACCGAGTCTGCTACACCAAACACCCCTTCGTCCTCAACATCATTAGGTGACATCTTTCAAGTTTCATTTCCAGCTGGGAGCGCCTGTGCTGCATTATTCCCAGTGTCACAGGGTCCATCCTCGCGCATGTATCCTTTTATTTCATGTTGTTAGCTTACTTTGTTGGGGCGCCGGGCTGCATTATCCCCAAGTCGCCGGGCTGCACCCAAAGGCATGTATCCCTTTTGCGCTTATTTCCGCCGTATGCTCACCCACCATGCTAGATTATTTGATGCCGTCCACGCACCTCTTCTTCTCCATGCCACCACTAGCACGCTAAAGGGGGTACCGAGCATCGCGACTCGGGCTCTTATCGCTCTCCACCCTCACCCTCCGCCTTGTCCATGGCATCGCGACCGCATACCAGCCGACGGCCGAGACCAGCTCGAGGGCCGGGACCCGAGGACGAGAGTACCGACATCTAACCAAATTTGCAGGAACACATCACAAGATAAGGCTCAGCCAAGCGCGAACCCGCTTAGAGGTAGGGCCCGTGAGTCCCGCTACCGCTCACGGCTGCCCAGATACACCTCGCCAGTTCTACCGTGCCAGCCACGTGTCGGGTGGGGCTGTACACGCCTGGGGCTCCTCCCGAGGGGATCCCTCCCACGCACTGCTGGAAGCACCATGCTCCGCTACTGGCTGACGACACGCCGAGGAGCGGCTATGCCCGCACACATACGAAAAGCGCTATGCCCCGCTACCGGTGATAAACAATCGAGGGTGGCCCCGGCCACATCAACCTCGTGGAGCCTAGAGCTCAGGCTCAGCCTCATCGCAACACCTCCCCTCGAGTGACGCGCGAGGGCTGGGCACGGGCTGCGCCGTCACGCCTGCACGACGCCACCCAGCCAGGCCCCCTCGGGCCTGGTTCTTCGCGCGTCTCTCCCTGAGCGGAGCCAAGGTACGAAGGTTGTTTGAGCGTCAAGGGGGACTCCTGAGCATCGCGACTCAGGAGCCTAACTGGTCACGTAGCCCCTCATTCCTTAGTTCCGAAAGGCTAACGCTGGGTGAGGTACGCGCGGGGCCGGGCCCTGCAGACGTAGAACGGTAGATCCTCCCACATCTCACCTCCCTACTTGCTGTTCGTGCGCCAAGGGGGACTCCTGAGCATCGCGACTCAGGAGCCTAACTTGTCACGTAGTCCCTCACTCCTTGGTCCCGTCCTGGTTTCCGGTCGGGGCTAACGGGCGGCTGAGTAGAGCGGCGGGGCTCTCACGGGCGAGAACATAAGCATGTAGGAAGGAAAAGCGTAAATTTCAAGGAATTCAAAAGCAAATATTACAGTCCACACAGTTATCTCAATGCCAAACACAAGTTTAAACGCCTCCCCGAGGCATGATGCATGTGCAGGAATTAAAGCCAGGACAGGAGCCATAACGGAGTCACTTGTCGGCGGTGGAGTAGCGCGGAGTGGGTTCACCTCATGGAGCAGCAGGGTCGGTAGCGCCTCGCTCCGGCTTGGTGCTGAAGGCCCGGAACTTCCCCAGTAGAGCCTCCGCGCGACCCTTCATGGCCTCGGCAGCGGCAGCGGCACGCTCGCCGCTTGTTGGCTGCAGCAGGCTGTCGAGGTCGACGCTGGGATCGCGAAGGTAGATGTGGGTGAGGACCCGCATCAGCGCTGCAGAAGACAGGACACGCGCCTCGGCCTCGGTCGTGGGGCCAAGGCCTAGGGCGACATCTTCAAGAGCGCGAACCAGGAAGGGAAGAAGCTTGGCGGGGCCGTCCTTGGGGCCAGCCCGCGGGCTCTCCAGGCCGCTATTGTAAAGCGTCCTCAGCGAGGAGCGAGCCTTCACCTCCATCTCTGCGAAGGCCACGCGATCCTCGGCAAGAACCTGGGCCTTGTCGTCAAGCTCGACCTTCCTCGCCCCCAACTCCTGCTCCAGCGCGCCTAGGCGGTCACAGCGCTTCCTGAGCTTAGCCTCCCGGTCCTTGACGGTCGCCTCGCGAGCCTTCACGCCTTCTTCCTGCTCTTGGAGAAGGCGGGCCTCTTTCGCGAGTTGGTCCCGGAGGCCTTGTAGCTCGTCCTCCAGCGCCTTGCAGCGACTGCGGACGACGACCACCTCCCCAGGGCTGCGTCACGAGCAGCCTTCGCCTCAAGGACAACCTGCCTCTCCTCATCGCAAGCCGTCGAGGCCTGGACCAGCGCCGCCCGAATCGAAGCGTCGGAGCGAATCCATCCTGAAGCCAGCTCCAAGCGCCCGGCCACCAAGTGAGGGTCGGCACCAAGAAGATCCTGCCGCAGCTAGTCCAGCTCAGCAGCAGCACGATCCAGAACGGCAGGAGGAGTCGAAGAGACAGCAGTCGGTGGAGTAGGAGGAGAAGGCGGCAGCGTGACCACAAGATCTCGAGGCGGAGCCATCGCGCCCAACGGCTGTGGTGGCGGCAGCAGCAAAGGCACCTCGAGTCGCTTGGGCCATGGGGCTGAGCTGCCCACCGGCTCAGCCAGCCTCACGAGGACGACCGGGCAGGAGAGGCCCGTGCGTCGCAGTCACCTTCCTTCGCGGGCAGAGGCGCTGCCCCGGATGGAACCTCAGGAGCTCCCTTCGGCTTCTTTGCTGCGGGCGCCAACCTATCCAAGAGATGCGGACGTCAAGCCTCAGCAGCAGAACAAGAAATAAAGACAAGCATCAAGTGCTTACGGGTCGTCGCCAGTGAGCTCAGGCAGCCTCCGGCCAAATTTGAAGCCCGAAAGCCGGCTGTAAGGGTCAACCTCGGGAAGCTTGAAAGCGGAAGGCGCGACTGCGGCCTGCCTTGGGGCCGGGGAAGACCCGCAGGAGATCAGCCCGGTACTGTCCTTCTTCGGGATCGGGGGAAAGCTCCCGCCGCCCTGCTCATCATCATCCTCGTCGTCATCGCTCGGGGAGAGGCGGAGAGCGCGGGGCCTGCGCCGGGGGAGGGGAGCCCTCGACTCTCCGTCAGTCGCCTCGGAGTCATGCCCTTTTTCCCGCTCCCCTCCTTCCTCCTCTTCGCTGGAGTCGTCGGAGGACACGTCCACCGGTTCCTCGGGAGCCTCCGTGGGCACAGGACCGTCCCCGTTGAAGACGGGCATGGACTCCACTACCTGCTCCCAGTCGTCGCGGAGGAACAAGGGCGTAGGAGCGCCCTCCAACCTCGCCACGTTGCCCCCGACCAGAGATTGGAGGATCGCAGCCAGATCTTCTTTGGCCAGGGCCACGGGGCTCGGATGGGGCCTCCACATCGGAAGTGAGTACTGCCGAAGCGGAGCCAGCCGGTGCTCCAGAATTCCTCAGCCGACGCGCGGTCAGCTTCTGGCCGCCATGTTGGCCGGCCTCAGATCAAGGCCCATCTTCTCCAACACCAGCTTCGCTAGGGTCCACGAGCTCCACTCGACCCCAATCGCTGGAGCTCGTGGGTTGCTCCGTGGGCAAGATCAGCCGAGGGTGGATGCGCCCAGCATCTGCCAAGGCCCACTTGCTCCTGAAGCCCTCAATCCTTTTCCCGGGGTTTGAAATGGCAATGGCGCCACCGTACGCGACAAAGCTCGCGCACGCGGAAGCAGGACCGCGAGAGGTCCGGAGGTAGAAGTAGTGGCGCAGCAAGGCCACTGAGGGCTGCACCCCTACGTGAGCCTCGCAGTAATAGGCGAAGATTTCCAGGAGAAGGACGGAGTTGGGGTGGAGATGTAGAGCCTGTAGCTTATAATGGCGGAGGACAGGAAGAAGAACTCGGAGAAAGGAGGCACCATGCCAGCAACAATGGCGCTTACAAAGAGCGTATAGAAGGTGCTCCCTTGGCCCTCAGGGGTGGCGGAGCCGGCCTTGAACACCTGCGCCCCGTCGATGCCTTGCGCCGCCGCCATCCGGCGCAATCGGGCGAGGCTCGCCTCCGACACGTTCAGCGAGTCCAGGGCAGACGAGTACCAAGCTCCGGCCGGGGACTGACGAGGCGCCATGGCTTCCTAGGTCACGCCGTCGAAGTAGATTTGGAAATTTTGGAGGAAGCAAGGAGAGGTGCAAGAAAGGGGATCTGAGCAACAACCGGAGAAAGCAAAAGAAGCAAAGCCTAGGCAGATGCCGCTCCTTTGTCAACTCGCACGGTTGCTGAGGCGCCCACGTCCAATCAACCGCCATGCGGCGCCCAAGGCCGCAGGCTGCTAGGGCCCGCGGCGCTTCGCCTTTGCCCTTTCGCCTCTCTGCACGGCCAAGTCCGGGCGCGCCTTGGGCCCGGGGGCTACTGTCGGCGTTTTGGGAACGGGGGTCCCCAGACTTGCCTGCCTGCGGCCCGCGGCGTGGCTCAAAGACCCAGAACGGCCCACCTTCATCAACACAGACCCAAGACCCTCGCGAGGGGCCAAACCTCGTGGGGCTGACGACACAGAGCTTCCTCAGGCACGGCCTCATCAGGCTGGCTCGCGAGGAGGCGGAGAGATCAAGGCGGGGTACCTCACGAGGTGCCCGTGACGCAAGCCATGACGACCAAGGGCGCCAGGCGGGCGCCAGCCCGCAGAAGGTCCTCCTTTCCTCTTTGGTGCAAAGGGAGCAAGCGCAGGCGAGAGCATCAAGCGAAGGCACCCGTTTTGGTGCAACGAGACCAAGACCAGCCCAACGGCAGGGAGGAAGTCATTGTGGAGCCCAAGCCAGTGTCACCACCAGAGCCTTTGGCAGGCGAGGACCAACTTTAGTCAGGATAAGTGTACCAGATTTTCCCCTTCAAAATGGCCAATTGTTGGCGCCCTTCCTGCTCAATATTTGGGGAGAGGCCGAGGGCCTTTTGCCTATAAATAGGACTAGCCACCCCCAGGGTAGAGAATCGGGATCCAGGATCCAGAAACCAGTATCCAGAAACAAGCTGAGATCGGATCGACTAGCATCACACGCAGAGAGAGAGAAGGGTGACTGAACTCCTCCTAGCAGTTCATCGCCCCAGCCAAGAACAGACCCTCTGCGAGGCTGTTCTTCCTTGTATTGCTCATCATCATCGGCCCAAGAGGCAATCCACCACACCACAAACTAGAGTAGGGTATTACACCACAATGGTGGCCCAAACTAGTATAAACCCTGTGTCTCTTGTGTTGTTCTTTCCATAGCTTAGATCTTAGCGAGGCGGTGGCGTGCAAGTAGGTAGAAGGCGAAATCTCCGCGCGCACCCCAGTGTTCAAACCTCAAGGGTCTGCCGGAACACGAAATCTGACACTCGTCCACAGCAACACCTCGACGTCCCTCATCCATCGTACTGGATGAGGATCCCTTGTCGATCTCGTCGTCCTGCTGGTTCTGCCACCCCGTCCTCCACCTCCAAGGAGCTGCCCGATGTTCCCCTTGTCTTTCGCGCCACCTCCATTCTCACACCGCCGTCTTCACATGTACCACCGGAAGAGCATCATCATCACCGTTTCCTCGGATGAAGCTGAGGCCTAATGGGTGCCACCAAAGAGTTTGTACACTAATTGCCGCATTTTCTTCCTGATTCGATCTCACGGTGCTGTCGGGCGCCGTCCTGTCGACACGGCGCGACTCATCCACGGCGGCGTCGCCGCCACTTCCTCCACGACGCCGCTTCCTCGGGCGGCGACGCCCACTTCAAGAGGAGCTCCTGCTGCTTTTAGCTTTCGCCGCTGCTGCTGTGTTTTGCTCTCGTCCCCAGCTTGGTTTTCTTGCTATTGTTTTGCCGGGCGCTGCGCTCGCCTCTGCTCTTGCTTGTGATGCTGCTCGGATTTAGCTACACTTCATCGACCGAATCGACTTTTGGGTCACCGATTTTCGGGGGTGGGGGGCTCACGGAGTTAAGGAAGAACCAGCCGCAGCGGGAGAGGGGCTCACCAAGAGGTACCCCACTATCTATCTTAGGGTTCGTGGTGGGCAAGTGGTCACCGGCAAGGATGGAGCAATGGCGGGATCGCGGAGAAAAGCATGGCACGGGGGCCTTTGAGGGATGGCTGGGCGCTATGGACCGCGGTGGGGAGTGGTTTCGGGGCGGGCGGGGCGGCACACCGACGGCCGCGTGCGGCGAGGGGCTGGTGGTGGCTGGCGGCTCAGGGGGGCGGAGGTTGAAGATGAACTGCAGGCCCTTGATTTCATACCCAATGGCTAGAAAATCGACTGACCAGAGATGAAAAGTCACCGATCGACGTAGCCTCACCGATGTCGCTACACCACCAGCTGCCCGGCTCGCGACGCTACCGCCATTGCGCTATTGCTTTTCCGATACTAGTGCGCCTGGCCCGCAAAGAAAATTCAGTTTCGACGCTTAAGTTCAGTTTCGGCGCTTAAATTCAGTTTCGACAGTTAAGTTCAGATATGAGCGGCTGATGTATTTTACATCTAGTACTTTGTGGTTATGTATTTTACGTCATCTATTGGAGATGCTATTAGAATTCCACTCAAGTTAACATTGTCTCTCCTGTCCTTCTTCAGCCTCGCCGTCATACAACTCACTGAAGCTACTCCAACGATGAAACCCTCCATCACAGCGGAGCATTACCCCGGAGTCCATCTCAAGATGCCTAAGATCTTCTTCCCCTCCTCCGACAGCCAAGTCAACCGGATCATCCTCACCGACCAACCCAATCATGCTGAGATCAACATGGCTTCGCCAAAGAGGTTGTACACTTGTTGCATCTCTTTTTTACTCTACATGTTATATATATTGTCCACTGAGCACAAGCAGTAACGTGAAATACGATTAGTTTCTCCTACTATATGACAAGCAGTGAGGTACGAGGCAACTTAGCTATCTGTGATAGACTCTCTTGAATGCCATCATTATTTATCTCTATGCGTTTGAGGTGTGCATTTGTCGATGGGCCTGGGAGTTGAGCTAGTAGGGCAGTGGCCTGGGTCCAAAGTAGTAGAAGTAGCAGAAAAACGTTTTTTGAGTGTAGGCTTTTCCTTGCTAAAGCCTACCTGCTAGAATCGCCAGTACTTGAAAGGAAAAGTGAAGGAAAAACATAGGAATTGGAAAGTTTCCTATGGTACTACTATTCATGCATTTGGTTCAAAGGAATGGAGCAAAGGAAAACTGTAGGATTTGTTCCTTTAGTGTCTCCTTGAAAGAAAAACCGTAGGAATTTTAATATCCACTTGTCCTCCTTTTCAAATTCATATTCATGTAGCATAAGACTAAGAGATAGTAGCATAATAGCATTATGACCGTACATTTTCTTCTGGTTTGACTTATTCTCACCATGCTTCTTTGCATCCTGTGATCTTCTAATTCTTGTGAACCAAACACACAGATTGGCAGAAATCTTGTGTTTTTAAATTCTCTGTTTTGCACGTGCATTCCTATCATATTATTGTGTATTTACTATCCCTGCATTGTTAGAATCCTCCAATTCAAACAAGCCCTTATAGAATTACTTCTCTTACAGATAGTTGTCAAAGAAAACCTTGTGTGGTTTGTCCCGCTCTTGCTGCACCACCGTCCACCCCGGCTCAGCTGCTCCAACGACAGAAGGGTCCAGCACAGCAGGGATCCAGCCTCCAGACTGTTTTTTGCTGCTTCAGATCTTCTTCCCCACCGCTGGCAGCCATGACAACTGCATTACCATCATCAACCGAGGAGATGACCTCGAGGACTACACGGGTCCACAAGAGAGGTCGCATTCTTTCGTGTCTGCATACTTTATGCATCGCTTAATATTACATGCTACTTTATCGTCGTGTTCACCAATTAGACTCTGAGTTAGCTCCAGACTAATGGTCAATCTTGAGTTTTTAAATGGTTGTGGGGTACATATCAGGGCCGCAATTAATAGTATCTATCTACTATCTAGTTAATCTCTAGTGTCTACTATGAGTTTCATGTTGGGTGGGAAACAAACAGTAAAGAAGCCATTATCTGTACATTTTAACCGAAGCCATTATCTGCCTGCTATCATTGGTTTTGGGTCTATCCATAGGTTGCTACCATCACTCTGGATTTCTGCATGCACTCCTTACATAATCTCACTATGTTTTATTCCCATTCATGTCAGTTATTGTACACAATGGAACTGAACATGTAGATCAAAAGAGACGAGCCTTGCATGGCAATAAAATTTCATGCACACGTTGCTCCATGGTAGGCGCAAAGGCAGCCCCCCTCCACCCATTTCAGATTGTAATCGAGAGGAAGATATCTGTTCTGAGGGGGATTCAGAAGGAGAAGACCACTCCTATTTACCCCCTGAGGTCTTCGCTCTAACTTGGCATGCTGATGTTGGTTATATCATGCATATGATGCCTTGCATTGCTTACTTTATACATCAAATATGTCATCTGCTTAGTTAAGACATGCTTTGTGTGAATGTCATGCTGATGTTGGTTATATCATGCATATGGTGCCTTGCATTGCTTACTTTATACATCAAATATGTCATCTGCTTAGTTAAGACATGCTTTGTGTGAATGCCATCTGTTTAGTTTATTCATCGTTTATGTGAATTATGCAACGCCATCTTGTTTAGCCAGGCATCATATATATGAATTTTGGAATGCCATCCTACTTATCCAGTCATCTTATATGTGAATTATACCAGGCATCCTTTTTTTTCGTTACGTATTACATTGGTCAACAATGTTAGTACATTCAACTACTCTTCGTGTGCATCAGCCATTTGACATGGTGATGGAAAATTCTCGAGTGAAAACAAGGTCTTCAGAGTAGACTATGCTATTTGACGAAGCGCATATCTCGCTGGTAGCTCCTTAGAGGAGGATTCAGAGACAGATGGCAGTCCTGCTTCCCCCAAGGTGTATGCTCTAACTTGGCAGGGTTATGTTGCTCATATCATGTGTATGGTGTCTTGCATTGCTATGTCATTTGATTAGTTTAGACATGCTTTCTGTGAATGCCACCTTTTTAGTGTTTAATTACCATATATGTGAATTATGCATTGCCATCTTGTTGCAAGACATTATATATGTGAATTATGCAGTGCTATCTTCTTGCAAAGGCATTGTATATGTGAATTATGCAATGCCATGCTGTTTAGCTAATCATCATGTATGTGAATTATATCATGCTATCATTTTTTTGTATTACGTGTTCCATTTGTTGACAACATTTGTATATTCAACTACTCTTCATGTGCATCAGCCATTTGAAGCGGTGATGGAAGTATCTGGAGTGAAAACAAGGTTTTCAGAGCAGACAATCCTACCTGCTGAAGCAGACATCTTGCTGGTTACAGAGATCTCCTCAGAGGATGATTCAGAGACTGATGACCAGTAATATTTCCCCCCTGAGGTCTATGCTCAAACTTGGCAGGGTTATATTAACCATGTCATGCGTTGCTTAGTTTTTGCATCATACATGGATTGCCATCCGCTTACTTGCTTACTATATAAATCATATATTTGAATTATAGCATGCCGTCATGTTTACATACACATCATGTATCTTAACTATGGCATGGCAACCCATTTAATAAAGACATCATATAGTTATATCATCTCATCACGTTTAGTGTTTACAGTCATCATATTTTGAATTATGTCATTCTATTCGTGAATTATATCATGCTGTCATGTTTCCATACGCGGCATGTATGTGAATTATAGCATGCCAACCTATTTAATAAACACATTATATAGTTATATCATGTCATCCTATTTACATAGTCATCATATTTTGAACTATGCCTTTCCATCTTTTTTAGTTAGCCACCATAATATGTGAAATTGTGTCATGCTATCCTGTTTAGTTAGCCATCATATATGTGAAATTGTGTCATGCTATCCTGTTTGGTTAGACAACATAAATGTGAATCATTTCATGCCCTCTTTTATTCCCCACTATCCATTACCTGTCTTACCATACAACGTATGTACATTCAATTACTTTTCTTGTGTATCAGTCATTTTAATTGGAGAGGGTGATGGCAGTATCTAAGGGCACTACAAGAAATCCGTTAATACGTGACGGTCCTTAGCTGTCATAGATCAGCCAAAATCTGTCATGCGTGCCCATCCATGACGGACCTGAAATCCGTCATGTATATCGCGTCATAATTTGACATCATAGCTTCCATGACGGTTCTTGGCCGTCATGGAACTGCCTCAGCCCGCCCAAGCCCAAACTAGGCTGTGACGGAACATACCATCATGGATCAATGCCACGTGGAATGACGTGGCTACCTACGTGGACACAATTTTTCGTCATAGAAACCGTCATGTATTTGGGATAAATTTAAATTTGGTCCCATCCATTTCTTTCAGCCCAGTTCAGCATAATGTGTCCTGTAAATCATAAAGCGAATTTTGGACCAGAACAATATTTCCAAAGTACCATATGTTAAACAAATATTTCCAAAGCAATTTATCATATCCTCCATGAAATGATAATATACAACATATATTGACACAATATATCACACAGCAAGGATTAGGAACTGGTTCAATCCAATTTACATCAACAAAACATGTAAACTACTGAGGTTGTCACTCGTGTTCTTGTCGTCGACTCCTGATGGCAACTACATATATTTACTCCTGATGTCATGGCGGATTCTGATGGACATCACCAAGTAGCCTGCTACCCAAATATACCTACCATGTTCACAACAACATTAGACATTTGTAGATATGAATAGATAGTAGAAGAAACTTAAAAAACAAATTACATGCTTTCCAAAATCCTTAAATATATTGTGCTTACAAATGAGAATAACAAAGTATCTAGTATAAAACAACAATAAACACGCGGTTGCTACAAATTAATCCAAATAGAAATGTGTCAAATGAAAGTCTAATCAAGTTGACATAGAAGTGACAACATAATAGAACATACATCCTAGAACTCAAGTATTATAGCAGCAACATTTGGGGCCATATAAATCCAACAAAAAATGGCATCACCAACAAACTATATCCATGGTGCGGAGCCACCGCTCTCCAACCTAGCTGGTGTAAGATTCTAATGTTAATACCTCAACAAGTTTACACATGAAACTAAATATTTATCAAGGAACTGACAATAGTGAACAACACTTACATGCCAAGTTAACCATGGCCACTAATATTTATCAATGGCATGCAAAATAACTAAGAGCCATGGCCACTAATAGATCTATAGAAATAAGAGGCAAATGGTTCTGTTAAGAGGTACTGAGATGGTGGTTAGAATGTATAGGTTTACTTTGATTCGAGTGCGTGGGATGATAAAATTAACCACCAAGATCGATGGGGCACAAACAAATTAGTTCAGAATCACACCCTGGTGAAAATGCGTAAATCTAAACTAGATCAACTAAATAGGTGCAGTTCAGTAGCAATTGAGTCGGTGAATGGAAATAACGGAGAAGTCATAGTAGTGGAATCAAAATATGCCGAATCGCTCAGTAGAGAACTAACCCTTGGTTGATCGCGGTTCAGTTCCACAACGGCCATCCCGATCGCCCTCTGAAGCTCTATTGTGCGTCATGGCTGTTATGAAGCTACCTAGACCTGCATACCGGAAGCAAGAGATCATAGTCAGAAAATTAGAGTGTTAAGTTATCATAAAAAAGAGAGGAATAAAATCAAGAAAGAAGATTTAGGATCACTTGTCAGGAGCACTATTGAGGAGGGCGACCTAGTGATAGAGCAAAGGAGTTGAAGAAAAAATGCATTGTGTCACTGTGTTGGCAAGTGCTAGCTCGTTTTGTGCCTCTAGGTTGATATAGAGTGAGCGAACACGTGGCCTTGGTACTAGTACTAGTATGTGGATGACCAATGGTAGTACTACTACTCTAAATTGACTCACTAATACATGTGCGTAGTACACAAATAAACAGGTTTAAACCTCTATTCTTACTGTAGGACTGATACAACGTAACAATGTAATTTTTCTTCTTAGATTCGGATTAAACAAATTTCTAGAATACATATTCACCGGGCCGTAGGAGATAACAAGGATAGAAAAATAAATGCCTAGGGAAAACTCTAAATAGAACATGTTGACATGTTAATACAGTAGCAGAAATCATGTCACCGAGACCTAGGGGCAAAATCTAAATTGAATTAGATCTTGATAGAAGGCCACATACCACAGTGCAACAGTTTGTCTCTACTTGGTACCCTGCATTTTTGTCCCTACTTGGTACCCTGCAGTTTTATCTCTACTTGGTACCTTACAGTGTACAAGATACAGAAGAAATTCAGAGAAAATTTAGTGTTAAAGATTCAGAGAGGAAGCATGCACACACAGCACACCGGCTGCTGCACCGATAGCAGCTGGCGCCACCTTGTCAGCACGCAAACTCAACACACCCGTATACTTAGAGAGGGCAGTAGACACACTAGGCAATCGACACTAACAGTTTGGACTAGGAACAGAGGTGAAGCGACTGTCAAAATAGACGTGCATCATAAAGTACTATCTATACAGGAACAAAGGGGATTGACGGATCAATAAGATTGTAACTTGGTATATAGCAATTGGGAAAAAAACTCATCAATATGATTATAACTTCGTATATTACTCACCGCCTCCCTCAAATACATACGCCATTAAAAAAATGTGATCAATCGGGCGAGTCAGCAACACACTCTGAACCCAAAGACAGAACCCGGAGTAGTGGGTCAATGAAGCTCAAGCACAAATTTCCTGCTGGAACTTTTGTCAATACAGAGATAATGAATTCATAAGGTTATTCACTAGAAGTAGAATGAACAATTTACCTACAACTGCTAAGATTTCATGCTCAAACTTACTGCTCATCGACAGGCTGCTCCTTGAATGCCAAGTACTCATAAAAAGATCACAAACAACGAGGCTCTCAAATACTTCCTGCACGCACGCACAGGGGGATCAGACAAAATCAAGAGAGGTGGGTTGGGGGCATCAGGGACGGGTTAGTGTGATCTGGGTCAGACGGGGAGCTAACCTTGGTAGAGAAGAAGGCGTTGCCGACGGCGGCCCAGGGGTTGGTCGCCCGCCGCTGGATGTTGGACAGCGACAGCACCGCGCAGCCCGCAAGGTGATTTCCAAGGGGGCGCCATGGACAGAGAGGAGCTGCTAGAGAGGCGCTGTGTGGACGGAGAGGAGCCGCCGGAGATGTGCAGTGTTGGATATGATGCCGCAGCCGAAACCCTAGCCATGGCTAGGGGTTGCAGGCGAGCGCTGAAGACAGGGAGCGACGGATCCAGCCAGACTTGAGGATGAAGGGGTCGGAGAACAACTCGTGGTGGCGGACGTTGTAGGAATCGTCGCGCGTTGGTCTCGGCGTGACTGGTTGCACCAGGGGGAGAGAAAGATGTGTTGCGAGAGGGATGGATGGGTGCGGGATGCGGCGGATCTGGTAGTTGCCGGAGCTGCAACGTGAGGGGGAGGGCGGCAAGAGCCAGCAGCGAGCTAGGTGGAGGAGGGACGCGAGGAGGTGGTGGGTGGCGGCATGCTGTGGAAGATTAGGGAGGGGGCTACGGAGGGAGAGAGGAGGGGCCGAGTAGGGGCACTTAGGGTTCTCATTTTATACAGGAACGGTTAGGCGGGCTTTAGCGGGCTTTCGGTGGGCTTACGGGGCTGTACCAGGCCGTCCATGACAGTTTTCGATATTGTCATCGGAAATCCGTCATGGATTAACAGGTTTCTTGTAGTGGGGAGTAACAACACGGTCTTCAGAAAAGATAGTGCTACCAGCTGATGCAGATAGAACCACGGTTGTACTTGCCCAAGAACCAGCCCCACCACACATAACCCAGACTCTCGCAGATTGTACCCCTACCTAGTTCGACAGAGAATCAGCTACTCCCCTTCTAACCCCAACCCCATCAGATATTAACCTAGTTCCATTTGACACAACACCGTCTCCACCACAGAACACCCAAACGCGATCAATTAGTAAGGGAACTGCAGTGCCCAAAGCACGAGGACCACCACTCCGAATCCTAACTCAACGCTTAAAGGAGAAGAAGAATTGTTCTCAGGTCAGGTTCTGTAGCTATGGTTCATACTCCCTTGCTCTTGCATCACTGTATTTACTCATACCAACTATTTTCAAATCTGAAGGATGGAACTGAAACTCCAATGGTGCAACAGGTATGTTTTAAACCTGTTTCTTTAACTGGTTTGTTGTCATAACTTGCTCTATGTTGATTTCAGTTTCAATTGAATAAATAGTTATGTTCTCATGTCATGCACATTACAAGTGTTGTTATTGCTCTATAGTTTCCCACACTTATATTCTGTCTATTCTGCTTTGCCTTGAACAAATATTATTTGAACTGTGCCTCTATCTTGATTTGGTAACAAAAACTAGAATGATATAGACCATAAAGTGACCATGGTACATAGATATATGTTTGTTTCATGTTGTTATCCTATCCACTTTACTACTGAACTGATTTACCAAACTGAGTTTCATATACAACATGGTAAACCTGTGATATGTCTGCTTGTTTCTCTTTCAGAATGCGGACAAAATATTGGAGAACAGTACCCCATTATGCAATGGTAAAGGAAGTAATGCAGATAAGGTTCAAGATAGTGAGACATCCCTGTTGGTCTCCAAGAAAGCTGATAAAAACTATCTTGACAACAGTGAGAGAACCCAATAGTCATGTCTTGATGTAGTGTTCGAGTTACTGGCCATTACTGCTGGCACAAGCTCTTCGAACTCGCTGCCTGAATCAGTTCATCTTCTTGAGTCTCAACTTCACTTTGAAACATATCGATCAGATGTGCTGCAAGAGGAAGCTGAAGGACTGAGGAAGTCCCTGCAAAATTCAGATGCATACTTTCTGGTGCAACAACAAGCTCTGGAGGATTTAAGCACCAAACAAGACAAATTTAATAAGCTTGCTAAGCATCTTGCCAGCATTATGGGTACCCAGGATATTGTTTCTTGAGATCTTCTGAAGTGGTTTCAGTTCTAGACTTGTTTTGTCATGGGCGTTTATTTGCAATCGGTCGCCAACTTTGACAACCAAAGGTATATGATATGCTACTTTGTTCCCTATATTTGCACTGGTGGCGAACTTTGATGCCTAGTGGATGTAATATGTGTAATAGTCGTGATAGCCTAGAGTAAGGTGCTTGCTTATTTATTTCCTTGTTGTCTTGTTTATTTGTTTGCTTGTAGTCAGTGCAGTTCTCTTTTCGCGGTTTGGCCGCAATAACCTATTTTTTAAAATTAGACCACAATAACCATGGGCTACATATTTACTGTAGTTACCATGGGCCTCCAACGGGCCATAGAAACAATGGGCCTTGTAAGGGCCATAGAAATAATGGGCCTTATACGGGCCATAGCATCAATGGGCCTTATACGGGCCGTATGATCGATCGGCCAAAAATGGGCCAATAACAGCCCGCATTATGGGCCGTAAACAGGCTAGATTTGGAATCATCCGTTCATGGGCCGATAATAAAGGGCCGTCGTTAATCGGCCGTATTTGATGACCGAGGGAGTCCTGGATTAGGGGGTGTTCGGGTAGCCGGACTATACCTTCAGCCGGACTCCAGGACTATGAAGATACAAGATTGAAGACTTCATCCCGTGTCCGGATGGGACTTTCCTTGGCCTGGAAGGCAAGCTTGGCGATGCGGATATTCAAGATCTCCTACCATTGTAACCGACTCTGTGTAACCCTAACCCTATCCGGTGTCTATATAAACCGGAGAGTTCTAGTCTGTAGGTCAACATCATCATACAACAATCATACCATAGGCTAGCTTCTAGGGTTTAGCCTCCTTGATCTCGTGGTAGATCTACTCTTGTACTACATATATCATCAATATTAATCAAGCAGGAGTAGGGTTTTACCTCCATCGAGAGGGCCCGAACCTGGGTAAAAACATCGTGTCCCTTGTCTCCTGTTACCATTCGGCCTAGACGCACAGTTCGGGATCCCCTACCCGAGATCCGCCGGTTTTGACACCGACAATGACGCTATGAAAACGGCCCAATGGATTAACGGCCGCAAACAGGCCGATTGTAACCACGGGATGAATTTGACCCACAAGCAGAAAAGGATAGTAACATGTCCTAAGTAACCGAATGCTGGAAATAAGCCCAAGAATAAATGGGCCCTGAGAAGGCCGAAATATAACACGGGTTGGAAATGGGCCAATGGAATAATGGGCCGTTAGTGGGTATGAAGCGATACACTGTTCATTGTGGGCCAGATTCACTACGAGTCGTTAATGGGCCAAGAGTTACAAATGGCCTCGTATGGGCCGAAAGACATCATGGGCCTAAAGTTAAAACGGGCTGGAATAATATTGGATGGCCCAAATGAAGCTACTGGGCTTAATTCCGATATGCCATGAGTTAGCGGGCCGTAATTGGGCTATATAGGAACATGCTTTTCGTGGGTCGGCCCATTACCTTTTAACCATGTCAAACGGGCCAGCCTTTTCACCGGAATGGGCCTTTGTTGGGCCGTGCCCCGTGTCAACCTATCATAGGTGCCTCCTGTCTAATGAATGGATGACTTCTATCCCAACGGTGAGCCAACATGTGTTTCCTCCGGCCAATGACAATTTTACACGTGGAAAATCCTCATTGGTCCGGGCTGTTAACGGGTTATCGGATCCAGAACTGGACCCGATAGCTTAACGACAACCCGTTACAGTGGATGCCACGTGTCGGTCACCCTTGACGAAAGCACTTCCATGACGCGCGATTTATCGTCATGGAAGTGGACACTTCCGTGATGATAATTTTGGTAATGTCATGGAACACTTCTACAACAACACAGGTATGACTATCTTGATTCAGTCATAAATTTGTCATGGACGTACATGCATGATAGAAAACGTGACCTACTGTGACAAACACGTATCATCATGAAAGTGTATTTTTTGTAGTGGTTCCAGGTGGCATGAGTTGCGAAACTATTCCACATTGTTTCAAATAAAGACCAAACTCATAACTCAAATATTCTCCTCTGCGATCATATCATAGAAACTTTATTTTCTTGTTACGATGATTTTCTACTTCACTCTGAAATTCTTTGAACTTCTCAAATGTTTGAGACTTATGTTTCATCAAGTAGATATACCCATATCTGCTCAAATCATCTGTGAAGGTCAGAAAATAATGATACCCGCCGCGAGCCTCAACACTCATCAGACCGCATACACCGGTATGTATTATTTCCAATAAGTCAGTGGCTCGCTCCATTGTTCCGGAGAACGGAGTCTTAGTCATCTTGCCCATGAGGCATGGTACACAAGCATCAAGTGATTCGTAATCAAGTGATTCCGAAGGCCCATTAGCATTGAGTTTCTTCATGCGCTTTACACAAATATGACATAAACGGCAGTGCCATAAATAAGTTGCATTATCATTATTAACTTTGCATCTTTTGGCTTCAATATTATGAATATGTGTATCACTACGATTGAGATTCAATAAACCATTTATATTGAGTGAATGACCATAGAAGGTTTTATTCATGTAAATGGAACAATAATTATTCTTTGACTTAAATGAATAAAAGTATTGCAATAAACATGATCCAATCATATTCATGCTCAATGCAAACACCAAATAACATTTATTTTAGGTTCAACACTAATCCCGAAGGTAAAGGGAGTGTGCGATGGTGATCTAATCAACCTTGGAATCACTTCAAACACATATCATCACCTCGCCCTTAACGAGTCTTTGTTTATTTTGCAACTCCCGTTTTCGAGTTACTACTCTTAGCAACTGAACCAGTATAAAATACCGAGGGGTTGCCATAAACACTAGTAAAGTACACATCAATAACATGTATATCAAATATACCTTTGTTCACTTTGCCATCCTTCTTATCCGCCAAGTATTTGGGGTAGTTCCGCTTCCAGTGACCATTTCTTTTGCAGTAGAAGCACTCAGTTTCAGGCTTGGGTCTGGCTTTGGGCTTCTTCATGGGAGTGGAAACTTTCTTGCCATTCTTCTCGAAGTTCCCTTTCTTTCCCTTGCCCTTTTACTTGAAAACTAGTGGTCTTATCAACCATCAACACTTGATGCTCTTTCTTGATTTCTACCCTCACTTATTTCAGCATCGCGAAGAGCTCGGGAATCGTTTTTGTCATCCCTTGCATATTATAGTTCATCACGAAGTTCCAGTAACTTGGTGATAGTGACCAGAGAATTCTATCATACATTCTGAGCAGATGTTCACTGGTTGAGCTATTTTCCTCCATCTTGTAGGCAAAGTACTTTGTCAGAGGTCTCATACCTCTCGACATGGGCATGAGACTGAAATACCAGTTTCATCTCTTATATGCTTTATGGCGTTCAAAACGTTTTTGAAGTCCCGGCTGTAAGCCGTAAAGCATGGTGCACTAAACTATCAAGTAGTCATCATACCGAGCTTTGTCAAACGTTCATAACGTCTGCATCTTCTCCTGCACCAGATCTGTCACCTAGTGGTGCATCAAGGACATAATTCTTCCATGCAGCAATGAGGATAATCCTCAGATCGCGGACCAAGTCCGCATCATTTCTACTATCAGCTTTCAACTTATTTTTCTCTAGGAACATATCAAAAATAAACGGGGAGCTATATCGCGAGCTACTGATCTACAACATAATTTGCAAATACTATCAAGACAAAGTTCATGATAAATTAAAGTTCAGTTAAAAATATTACTTAAGACTCCCACTTAGATAGACATCCCTCTAGTCATCTAAATGATCACGTGATCCATATCAACTCAACCATGTCCGATCATCACATGAGATGGAGTAGTTTTCAATGGTGAACATCACTATGTTGATCATATCTACTACATGATTCATGCCCGACCTTTCGGTCTCAGTGTTCCGAGGCCATATCTGCATATGCTAGGCTAGTCAAGTTTAACCCGAGTATTTTGCACGTGCAAAACTGGCTTGCACTCGTTGTATGTGAACGTAGATCTTATCACACCCTATCATCACGTGGTGTCTTGGCATGATGAACTGTAGCAACGGTGCATACTCAGGGAGCACACTTATACCTTGAAATTTAGTGAGGGATCATCTTATAATGCTACCGCCGTACTAAGCAAAACAAGATGCATAAAGGATAAACATCACATGCAATCAAAATATGTGACATGATATGGTCATCATCATCTTGTGCCTTTGATCTCCATCTCCAAAGCACCGTCATGATCTCCATCGTCACCGGCTTGACACCTTGATCTCCATCGAAGCATCGTTGTCGTCTCGCCAACTATTGCTTCTACGACTATCGCTACCGCTTAGTGATAAAGTAAAGAGATTACATGGCGATTGTATTTCATACAATAAAGAGACAACTATAAGGCTCCTGCCAGTTGCCGAGAATGGTGACAAAACATGATCATCTCATACAACAATTTATATCTCATCACGTATTCACCATATCACATCACAACATGCCCTGTGCAAAAACAAGTTAGACGTCCTATACTTCGTTGTTGCAAGTTTTACGTGGCGGCTATGGGCTTCTAGCAAGAACCGTTCTTACCTACGCATCAAAACCACAACGATTTTTCGTCAAGTGTGCTGTTTAAACTTTAACAAGGACCGGGCATAGTCAAACTCGATTCAACTAAAGTTGGAGAAATAGACACCCACTAGCCACTTGTGTGCAAAGCACGTCGGAAGAAACAATCTCATGAACGCGGACGTGTAATGTCGGTCTGGGACGCTTCATCCAACAATACAGCCGAATCAAAGTATGACTATTATCGCCCACAACTCATTGTGTTCTACTCGTGCATAAAACATCTACGCATAGACCTGGCTCGGATGCCACTGTTGGGGAATGCTGTATTTCAAAAAATTTCCTACGATCATGCAAGATCTATATAGGAGATGCATAGCAATGAGAGGGGAGAGTGTGTCCACGTACCCTCGTAGACCGAAAGGGGAAGCGTTTAGTAACACGGTTGATGTAGTCGAACGTCTTCACGATTCAACCATTCCAAGTACCGAACGTACGGCACCTCCGTGTTCAGCACACGTTCAGCACGATGACGTCCCTCGAGCTCTCGATCCAGTTGAGGATGAGGGAGAGTTTCGTCAGCACGATGGCATGGTGACGATGATGATTAAAGTTATCGGCGCAGGCTTCGCCTAAGCACTATGACGATATGCTCGAGGTTTGTAACTGTGGAGGGGGCATCGCACACGGCTAAGACAACTAATCTTGTGTGCCTTTGGGGTGCCCCCTGCCCACGTATATAAAGGAGGGAGGGAGAGAGGCCGGCCCCCTAGGGGCGCGCCAAGAGTATGGAGTCCTACTAGGACTTCCAAGTCCTAGTAGGAACCCCTTTCCTATTTCGGAGTAGGAGAGAAGGAAAGAGGAAAAGAGAGAGGGAGTAGGAAAGGTCAAGGGGGGCGCCGCCCCCTTCCCCTAGTCCAATTCGGAACCATGTGGGGGCACCACCTCCATTTGGCCTGCCTCCTCTTTTCTGGTATGGCCCAATAAGGCCCATTACTTCTCCCGGTGAATTCCCGTAACTCCCCGGTACTCCGAAAAATACCCGAATCACTCGGAACCTTTCCGATATCCGAATATAGCCTTCCAATATATCAATATTTACCTCTCGACCATTTTGAGACTCCTCATCATGTCCGTGATCTCATCCGGGACTCCGAACAAACTTTGGTCATCAAATCACATAACTCATAATACAAATCGTCATCGAACGTTAAGCGTGCGGACCCTACGTGTTCGAGAACTATGTAGACATGACCGAGACACAACTCCGGTCAATAACCAATAGCAGAACCAGGATGCTCATATTGGCTCCTACATATTCTACGAAGATCTTTATCAGTCAAACCGCATAACAACATACGTTGTTCCCTTGGTCATTGGTATGTTACTTGCCCGAGATTCGATCTTCGGTATCCTCATACCTAGTTCAATTTCGTTACCGGCAAGTCTCTTTACTCATTCCGTAATTCATCATCCCGTAACTAACTCATTAGTCACATTGCTTGCAAGACTTATAGTGATGTGCATCACCGAGAGGGCAAGGAGATACCTCTCCGATACTCGGAGTGACAAATCCTAATCTCGATCTATGCCAAATCAACAAACACCTTCGGAGACACCTGTAGAGCATCTTTATAATCACCCACATACGTTGTGACATTTAATAGCACACAAGGTGTTCCTCCGGTATTCAGGAGATGCATAATCTCATAGTCAGAGAAACATGTATAAGTCATGAAGAAAGCAATAGAAATAAAACTAAACGATCATTATGCTAAGCTAACGGATGGGTCTTGTCCATCACATCATTCTCTAATGATGTGATCCTATTCCTCAAATGACAACACATGTCTATGGTTAGGAAACTCAGCCATCTTTGATTAACGAGCTAGTCAAGTAGAGGCATACTAAGGACACTTTGTTTGTCTATGTGTTCACACACGTACTAAGTTTCCGGGTAATAAAATTCTAGCATGAATAGTAAACATTTATCATGAAATAAGGAAATATAAAATAACAACTTTATTATTGCCTCTAGGGCATATTTCCTTCAGTATGTTGGAGGCCTGCGCAGCACTGACCCTAGGGGTGGGTTGTGATGTGGTAGGCACGTGGCCCGGTGTACCGAGTCGCCCATTTGGTGCCTTGGGAACCCTGCACAGATCATTTGGGGTCGTAGTGGAAACCCCAGCCGGATCTTCTTGCGGATGGAACTCGAATAGGCGATAAACCTGGACTAGAGACTTGTGTGGTTAGTCAGGTCATGGCCGACACCCTCGCTGGGCTTCTGCTTGAAGGTTGCCGAGTACATGTCGTGTAAGTGGCGATAAGTGGTGGAAGTGTGTGTGAAGAAGTACACCCCTACAGGGTTATCAAACTATTCAAATAGCCGCGTCCGCGACAATGGACTACTTGGTTGCTTATGCAGTTCATAGACAAGTGAAAGTGGATACTCTAAAATGCGCAAGATAAGCGTGAGTGCTATGGATGGCCTTCTTGTAGGGAGACAGGAGCGGATCCATAGTTGTGTATTGTTATGGTGAATATGTGGACTCGTGTGCGCCACCTGAAAAGAGTTACCAGCAGTCGTAGTACAGGATAGCCACTGAGTCAAAGCTTGCTTGCTGCAGTTAAACTCCACCACCCCTTTGTTGATACTGATGCATATGTAGCTAGTTCTGATGTAAGTCTTGATGGGTACATTTGTACTCGCATTTGCTTAATTTATGTTTTTCAGAGAGACTTCGGTCTCACTAGTAGTTCCGTGTGGACTTCGACATTTAGCTTGTTACCTCAGCTACGATCTTGTACCATTGGGCTGGTCTTGTAGATAGCCAGGCTTCTCTGCCCCTTTTCATTTGTAGTTGTCTGTACTTAGACATGTTAAGCTTCCGTTGTTTGTATGCTCTGTATGTTGTGTCATGTGACCCATGATTGTAATTCTTACAATGTATGACCCTTCAGAGCCCTTTTGAATAAATACTTGAGTCGTAGAGTTTTGTTGTGATGCCATGTTGTATTTGCACATATCAAGCATATTGTGTGTATGATTTTGAAATGCTTGGTATGTGTGGGATCCGACAATCTAGTTGTTTATTCTTGGTAGCCTCTCTTATGGGGAAATGTCTCCTAGTGCTTCCACTGAGCCATGGTAGTTTGCTACTGCTCCGGAACACATGGGAAGATCGGCATGTGTCCTTCTTTGCTCCTGTGTTTGTCCCTTCAAGGAAATGTCACGCGTTGTTCCTTTAAGTCCTTGTAGCTTGCTACGACTTGGGTTCATACGCTGATAACTGACACGTGCATTGTTGGGTCATGTATACCTGTTCCTGTAAGTTAGCGCCACCATGGTTTTACGACTAGTCATGTTGGCCTGGGTTCTCTGTCATATGGATGCTAGCGACACTATCATATACATGAGGAAAAAGGCGCAAACAGTCCCGGGCCAGGTAAGGTGGCACCCATGGGGATATCGTGTGAGGGCGCAAAGTGATACGATGTGTTACATGCTAGATCGGTGTGACTTAGGATCAGGGTCCCGGCAGCTTTGGTATCAGAGCCTGACTGCCTGTAGGATTACCAAGCCAAACTGGTCGAAGTCTTGTCTAGAAATGATTCAGTTATATAAGGGAATTGATTGTGGAAGGGAATGTAAGGCTCTTTTTACTCCTTTACCTTACGTCCTTCTGATCTGAGTCACCATCTTATTTTCTACGGAGATTAAGAACTAGGCTTCTCATCTTTCTATCAGGATCACATGTTACTACTCCGTAGACTCTTAGGATTGTTGGTTTCAAGCCTCTGTTCAGTTTCTACTTCCTCGGTATGTTGTTGGCCGGACCCGGAACTTTGATATGATGTTGTTGAGTGGATATGCCACCATTTTGCATGATGTCTCAAATATTTTTGAGCATTACAGACTGTTCTGTTTTTGACATATTCTGTTTTCAATGCATAGTTTGCTTGTTTTAGTGTTTCCATAGCTTATATTAAGTGATATACATCATGGAAATTATAATTTACAGTAGGCATTGTGTGAGAACAATTATGAGCCTTGTCTTGATAGTACCAAAGTGAATGATTTGTCTTTATCATACTAACCATCTCATGAAGTTCCGTTAAGTTTTGTGTGATTGAAGTTTTTCAAATTTTTGGTGAGACATCGATATGAAGAGAATAAGGAGTGGCAAGACCCTAAGATTGGGATGCCAAGGCACCTGAAGGTAATATTCAAGGAAGATACAAGCAACTAAGATTGGGGATGCCCCGGAAGGCATCCCCTCTTTCGTCATCAACATTTTCGGTAACCTCACTTGGAGCTATATTTTTATTCTTCACATGATATGAGTTTTGCTTGGAGAGTCATTTTATTAAAGTTTGATTTGCTTGCTGCTGATTAGAATAATGTTTTGCATCTTTTAGTTCAATAAAAAGGTCAAGCATAGCCTTTACCATGCTTATTTTGCAAGTCTATATGTTGCTGTTTTGAAAACATAAAGTTTTCTATCATTGTTTGAATTGTTAAAAAATGTCAGAACGTGATAAAATCTTGAAATTTTTCAGAATTTTCTACAGTGTGGTGATTTTTCAGAATTTTTGGAGTTATAGAAGTATGAATTTTCTTGTATTCTTTACAGATTGTTCTATTTCGACAGATTGCAGTTATGTTTGCATTGTTTGCATATGTTTGATTGTTTAATGATTCTATTTGAGGATAGGAGTATTGAATATGCAGAGGCTTTTAGTATGCAATGTCTAATTATAATTTTAGTGATTTCTATAGTAGGGAATGATAAGTTTTTGCATTGATTTATACTAACTTATATCACGAGTTCTTGTTCAATTTTGTGTGGATGAAGTTTTAAGAATTAGGGAAACCGTGATATGAGAGGAATTAAGGAGACACAAGTGGTCAAGCTTGTGGATGCCCAAGGCATCCCTAGTTAATATTTTAAGAAGTCTCAAGCATCTAAGCTTGGGGATGCCCCGGTTGGCATCCCACCTTTCTTCTTCAACAACTATCGATCAATTTTGGTTGAGCCTAAGTTTTTGCTTCTTCACATGATATGTGCTATCCTTGGAGTGTCATTTTATTTTGTTTTGCTTGCTGTTTGAATAATATCCCAAGATCTGAAATTCTTAAATGTTAGAGAGTCTTCACATAGTTACATAATTATCCTACTACTCATTGATCTTCACTTATATCTTTTGGAGTAGTTTGTCATTTGCTCTAGGACTTCACTTATATTTTTTAGAGCACTGAAGTGTTTTTTATTTTGATGAAATTGATAAACTCTCATGCTTCACTTATATTATGTTGAGAGTCTTTAAACACCATGGTAATTTTCTTAGGTTATGAATTTAGTCCTAATATGATGGACATCCAAGAGGGATATAATAAAAACCTTCATATAAAGTGCACTGAATACAATGAGAAGTTTGATTCCTTATGATTGTTTTGAGATATGAGGATGGTGATATTAGAGTCATGCTAGTGAGTAATTGTGGATTGTAGAAATACTTGTGTTAAAGTTTGTGATTCCCATAGCATGCAAGTATGGTGAACCGTTATGTAACGAAGATGGAGCATGGTTTATTTATTGAAAGTCTTCCTTTTGTGTGGCGGTTTGGGGCGAGCGATGGTTTTTTCCTACCAATCTATCCCCCTAGAAGCATGCGCTTAGTACTTTGTTTTGATGACTAATAGATTTTTGCAATAAGTATGTGAGTTCTTTATGACTAATGTTGACTCCATGGATTATACGCACTCTCACCCTTCCACTATTCCTAGCCTCTCTAGTACCGCGCAACTCTTGCCGGTACCATACACCCACCATATACCTTCCTCAAAACAGCCACCATACCTACCTATTATGGCATTCCCATAGCCATTCAGAGATATATTACCATGCAACTTCCACCGTTCCATTTATTATGACACGCTTCATCATTGTCATATTGCTTTGCATGATCAGGTAGTTGACATCATATTTGTGGCAAAGCCACCATTCATATTTTTTATACATGTCACTCTTGAGTCATTGCACATCCCGGTACACCCCCGGAGGCATTCATACAGAGTCATATTTTTTCTAAGTCTCGAGATGTAATTCTTGAGTTGTAAGTAAATAAAAGTGTGATGATCATCATTATTAGAGCATTGTCCTATGTGAGAAAAGGATGATGGAGACTATGATTCTCCCACAAGTCGGGATGAGACTCCGGACGAACAAAGAGAGGCCAAAGAAGCCCACAAAAAAATGAGAGAAAAGGGAGAACGGGCAATGTTACTATCCTTTTACCACACTTGTGCTTCAAAGTAGCACCATGATCTTCATGATAGAGAGTCTCCTATGTTGTGACTTTCATATACTAGTGGGAATTTTTCATTATAGTACTTGGCTGGTATATTCCAATGATGGGCTTCCTCAAATTGCCCTTGGTCTTCATGAGCAAGCGAGTTGGATGCACACCCACTTAATTATTTTTGAGCTTTCATAAACTTATAGCTCTAGTGCATTCGTTGCATGGCAATCCCTACTCACTCACATTGATATCTATTGATGGGCATCTCCATAGCCCGTTAATATGCCTAGTTGATGTGAGATGATATCCTTCTTTTTGTCTTCTCCACAATCACCATATTCAATTCCACCTATAGTGCTATGTCCATGGCTCATGCTCATGTATTGCGTGAAAATTGAAAAGGTTTCAGAACATCAAAAGTATGAAACAATTGCTTGGCTTGTCATCGGGGTTGTGCATGATTTGAATATTTTGTGTGATGAAGATGGAGCATAGCTAGACTATATGATTTTGTAGGGATAGCTTTCTTTGGCCATGTTATTTTGAGAAGACATGATTGCTTTATTAGTATGCTTGAAGTATTATTGTTTTTATGTCAATATTAATGTTTTGTTTTGTATCTTATGGATCTGAATATTCTTGCCACAATAGAGAATATTACATTGATAAATATGTTAGGTAGTATTCCGCGTCAAAAATTCTATTTTTATCATTTACCTACTCGAGGACGAGCAGGAATTAAGCTCGGGGATGCTTGATACGTCTCCAACGTATCTATATTTTTTTTGTTCCATGCTATTATATTATCCATCTGGGATGTTTTATATGCATTTATATGCTATTTTATATGATTTTTGGGACTAACCTATTAACCTAGAGCCAAGGGCCAGTTTCTGTTTTTTCCTTGTTTTTGAGTTTTACAGAAAAGGAATATCAAACGGAGCCCAAATGAGCTAAAAAATTACGGTGATTTTTATGGACCAGAAGAAGCCCGCGAAGCAAAATAGTTGGGCTAGAAGAGTCCTGAGTCAATGACAAGGGTGGAGGGCGAGCCCACCCCTAGGGCGCGCCCCCTACCTTGTCGCTGACTCGTGGACCCCCCCTAACGTGAACCGATGCCAAAAATTCCTATAAATACAGAAACCCCCATAACGAAACCTAGATCAGGAATTCCACCATCACAAGCCTTTGTAGCCATTAAAAACCATTCTGGAGCCCGTTCCGGCACCCTGCCGGAGGGGGAAACCATCACCGGTGGCCATCTTCATCATCCCGACGCTCTCCATGCACTAGTACATCAAGCTCCTAAACAAACGACTTTTAACCCCTTTCCACGACGACATTTGGAACCGTCGCCAAGTGAGTGTGGGAGATAGGGGGGTCCTTCCCACACGACCCATAAACCGTCGAGGATATGCCCTCCTGGCACACACGTTCAGCAAAATGAGGTCGTGTGCGGCCTGCGAGTGCTCAAATACGGAAATACGTACAGTAGAGCTAAAAAAACAATTATACGACAAAATTGTTTCCGGTCGCAAGTACATCCCACACAGTCAGTCCCCGCTAAACGTTTCCATTCGTATGTACATCCCACACAGTCGCTCCAACGAAAACGTTTCTGTTCACAGGTACATCAGACACAATTTTTCCCGTTAAATCGCTTGCATTATTGAATATATCACACACGGTCCATGGAAGAAACTGTGTAGCAAAAGGTTGTCCATCACACACATTTTTCATGTGGTAAACGTTTGCGCAAGGTGGCCTAACGCAAATAGTTTTCAAGAGAAAGTCGTGTGTGATTGTTCATTGATCCAACACGGTTTATTCCTAGAAACTGTGTGCGTTGCCTGAGGTCATCGCCCAAGGTATTTTTTCAACAACCGTTTGCAATAGCAAAACCCAATTAGCAGGCTAATTCGCCACTAGCATGCTAATTATCCGATTATTCATAATCCATTTATTAATCTAATTGACATTTCATATTAAGCACACAATATATTTCATTTTCATAATTGAAATATATCAGAGTACAACATCATATAGCTTCAGCACTGAGCTACCCCATTACACAACTACACCAAGACCAAGTTTCACATGCAACATCTATAACCTTTCAAAATTAGCATCATATACGGTACATAGACAGATGCATCTCATCTGGAAAACTATTGAAGCAGAAGGTGAATATTGAGCCTTCATTGATGTTGAAGGTCTTTGTAACTTTAGGCCAGTGCCTGTGGATGATTGACCGTCCATCCTTCGTCCTCTTCAGGAACACTTCAATATTGAACCGTGGGTGTTGTATGAATACATTCCTCGCCTCCTGACTATATAGGTGGTTTGAGAGGTAATCATCAGTGAACTGCTTTGGAAAGGCCTGAAAACAAGGATGTGCATAAATATCTTCTCTATATTGGGAATGGGGCAAAGGAATAAAAAAGGCAAGGTATAATAGTTAGGACCATCCTGTAGTGAACTGATGTCTTCTTCATTGTGCAGACAAATATCTTGTTGTTTTTTGTCGCTAATTTCTTTATCCTAACAATCTTTCTGAGTTTCTTGACTTGACTGATATTCATGGACAACTCATTTTCCCCATATGCAAAAAGGGTCGAACAGTGGGTCAAAATTTCTGACAGCAGGACCTACATGTGCAAGACCAAATTGTTAAAAACCTAAATATTAGAATGGTTCATGCAATTGCACAATAATGTGCTATTAGACTACGGACCATGCACGTGCTAACCTCGATTATAAACCTCAGTGCTTCCCATTGTTTGCCTACAACACATATAAGGTAGTTCATCATCAGGTTAAGTAAGGGTTCGCATGCTATCAGTAAAATATGTTGATGAAAAATAAGCACATTGCAGATTCATCAGATTAATTCAAGCCACATGGAAAACCCATTTATCCAAACCAATTATGATTAAGAACTAGGAAATATAGCAATTTTATATGTTTCTCATGTATTAAGTGCAGCCAAATTCGATTTATTCCTCACATGCACAGCAATAAAAAATTCGACCCACGACAATTGGACATCGCGGTGTAGAATTGATCCAAGAAGTTAGCTAAACACCACAATAAACGAACCAAACATTAACTGAGCACCACATTGCACAATATAACATACTACTAATAGAAGATCAGATAGTTAACCAAACCAAGCATGCTTAACAACTTGGAAATATAGCAATTGTATTTGTTTCTCATGTATTCAGTACAGCCAAATTCAATTTATTTTTCACATGGTATACAATAACAGAATGCAGCCACAACAATTGAACATCGCATTGCATAATTGAACCAAGCAGTTAACGAAATACCAAAACAAATGAAACAAACGTTAAGTGAGCACCAATATAATGTACTCGTAATAGAAGATCGGACAGTTAACCAAACCAAGCATGCTTAACAACTTGGAAATATTGCACCCTGAAGAAAACATCAAATTTGCATAATTGAACCAAGCAGTTAACTGAACACCACATTGTACGACATATAGAACATATACACTATAGCAGAAGATTGCATGGTAAAATTAGATACCACAATTCACTAGAATTTGTTAAGGAAAGGAAGTAGCTAGCAAACGATGGCCTCGAGAAAATGCCACAAACTGTTGTTTAAAGTAGCCAACCGCGTCACGGCGTCGGCGCACGAGGCGTCAACGATGGCATCGATGGCGAGGTGCTCCTCCAAGATCTGGGGGTCGGCACGAATGGCAGCCATCGTGACCTCATCCGCGCGTGCGGCCGCGATTTGCTTCTCCACTGTCAAATGCTCCTTGAGATCCTAGCTATACTGCGTGCACCATGGCTTAGGCCGGCGCTTATTTGGTGGAGGGTCGGTGATTTGGGTGGAAGATGTCGCGCAAGGCATGTTGGCGGTCGGGGCATGTGGGATGTGGAAGGAGGAGGAGGATGGGGGTCAGGTGTGGATTACCTGCCTGGATAGGCGAGGCCGAGCAGCGTGAAGGAGGGTCGCCGGCGAGGAGGCGGTGCTGCAAGCAAGGAGTGAAGGTTTCAACTTGGAAAGTAAGACGGAAAGGAGGGAAATGCGGCTTTTGGTAAGGAGGAGGGGCTGGGAGGTAGATATTTCCGCGGTAGCTGGAAATTTGGAATCGCTTCAGCCAAAAAAACTGGCGCGCAAAGTGTCATCAGACACGGTCCCTTATTCAGAACCATGTACGATATGTGAACATCACAAACGATTCAGATATCTTGACCCGTGTGTGATCAGTTTGAACGTCAAAAATTTTGGTTCGAATTTCCATGGTTAGAGTGGTCATCAACGTCATTGCATAATTTGGGTACACAAAGGAGACTACAACACACCCACACTTCTTAAGCGAGCAAGTTCAACAATTAAACAGAGCTAGCTAACCTAAACATTGCTCTAACTAATTAAAGACCAGCGTTCTTGATTAAACAAAACAAAGAGTACTACTACGATCGGTGCTCGTCGATCTCCGCCGCTGCCTCCATGTCCAGCTCGCGCCTGACGGTCTCCTAGGGAAGGGGCTCCATGGCATCAATCGCACCATACTCGGCAAGCATCTCGCCATCCGCATCCGGCATATCTTTGGAATAGGCCGCCACGAGCAGGACGTGGGCGGCCGCGATCTGGGCTTTGGCGAGCTCCGTCGTGGCAAGGTATGCCACGCAGGAATGGGTGGCTACTCGAACTCTCCCGGCGATTGCCAACTCTTCAACCGTTGGTTGCCGACCGTTGTTGGAGAAGCTTCCTTCGATTTGTGCGGTGAGCGCCATGAGCTGGGCGTGGACGGCCTCGACATGGTGGTGGGCGGCCTCCATCAGGGCTAAGGCCGCCGCAGTGGAACGAACAGTTGTTGTGCCGCTCTCGCCAGTTGCTATCCCTGAGGCAGATGCTCCTGCCGCCGCCTGAGAAGCAACAGCGGCCGTTTGGGCTGCCTTGGCCACCCGGACGCAGACTGCCGTCACCCTCACGAAGCTTATTAGCACGCGCCTGGCGGCTGCGACCGCGCACTCGCCGGAGTGGGCCGCCGAAGTTGCCCTCACGACGCGGGTCCACGTCCCATCTTTCACTGGCAACGATTGAAGAGTGAAATGATATTCTGGGAGTGAGCTAGTGTGCTCGACATGCCGGCTGTGGACTGTAGCCGACACACCTTCTCTCGTAAGCCATGGGCGTACTATACACCCATGGTGCTCCAAGATATTTTGTGCTGCATCTCACACGGTTGGTGATAATAAACTGTGTGCGATCTACTTGATTTATCATCTTGATCATTTGAATTACATAATGGGGTCACAGCTACAAAGGATGGTGTTTGAAATGTTAGAACTTTTATCTGCAGTGAACATGCAACTATAGGTGTGTCGTCAAAAAATTTGGAATTATTCAGGGTTCGTTTGTGAATTTTTATACATTAACTAGGTTTTCCAGGCATTTTATGCGCATAATTCAAATTTAAACTACATGCACATGCTCCGGTGCATATAAACTTATTGAAAAATCAAATGTGTGTCCTCAGTTGCATGCTTAGGTCCCATGCTAGAAATGGGAATGAATTTCAAACACCCTGCAACCGTCACTCGGCCGCAAACATTGAGATACCTGGTTTTTAAATTCAAGTAAATCCAAAACTCGTATGAAATTCATGAAACTTGGCATGCTATCATGTAGCGGCATCAACATGCCGTGGTAAAATTTTTGTACCATTTGGGGCAGGTTTGGGTATAAGCTTCTCACAAACCAGAGCTTATCACAACAAGCGTGATGGTTTCGGTAGGGAACGTGCCACCTTTGGGGACGAAAAGATATTCGTTGCCTCTTATTGCTTTCAAAAAATTTCGAGTGTCAACATAGAACAAGAAGATTGTTGTGTTCAATTTTGTGTTTTTTCAGGGTTCGTTTGGACATTTTTATGCACTAGCTGGGTTTTCTAGGCATTTTATGTGCATAATTCAAATTTGAACTACATGCACATTCTCAAGTGCATATAAATTGGTTGAAAAATCAAATTTGTGTCCTCGGGTGCATGCTTAGGTCCCATGTAAGAAATGGGAATGAATTTCAAACACCAGGGCACCGTTGATTGCCAGCAAAACATTGAGATGCCTGGTTTTTAAATTCTAGTAAATCTAAAACTCGTCTGAAATTCATGAAACTTGGCATGCTATCATGGAGCGGCATCAACATGTCGTGGTACAAATTTCGTCCCATTTGGGGCAAGTTTGGGTATATGCTTCTCACAAACCGGAGCTTCTCACAATAAGCATGATGGTTTTTGGTAGGGAACGTCCCACCTTTGGGGATGAAACGATATTCATTGCCTCTTATTGCTTTCAATTTTTTTTCTCATGTCAATATAGAACAACAGGAGTGTTGTGTGAAATTTTGTGATTATTCGGGGTTCGTTTGGACATTTGTATGCATTAACTGAGTTTTCAATGCATTTATGTGCGTAATTCAAATTTTAACTACATGCACATGCTCCAGTGCATATAAATTGGTTGAAAAATCAAATCTGTGTCCTTGGGTGCATGCTTAGGTCCCATGCAAGAAACGAGAATGAATTTCAAACACCAGGGCACCGTTGATTGCCGGCAAAACATTGAGGTTCCTGGTTTTTAAATTCTATAATCCAAAACTCGTATGAAATTTATGAAACTAGGCATGGTATCACGTAGCCGCATCAAATTGTCGTGGTAAATTTTTTGTCCCATTTTGGGCAGGTTTGGGTTTATGCTTCTCACAAACCGGAGCTTCTCACAACAAGCATGACGGTTTTCGGTAGGGAACGTCCTACCTTTGGGGACGAAACGATATCCATTGCCTCTTATTGCTTTCAAATTTTTTTCTCGTGTCAACATAAAACAACAGGAGTGTTGTGTGAATTTTTTTGATTATTCACGGTTTGTTTGGACATTTTTATGCATTAACTGAGTTTTCAAATCATTTATGTGCATAATTCAAATCTGAACTACATGCACATGCTCCAGTGAATATAAATTGGTTGAAAAATCAAATCTGTGTCCTTGGGTGCATGCTAAGGTCCTATGCAAGAAATGGGAATGAATTTCAAACACCAGGGCACCGTTGATTGCTGGAAAAACATTGAGATGCCTAGTTTTTAAATTCTAGTAAATCCAAAACTCGTCTGAAATTCATTAAACTTGGCATGGTATCATGTAGCAGCATCAACATGCCGTGCTACAAATTTTATCCCACTTGGCTAAAGTTTGGGTATATGCTTCTCACAAACCGGAGCTTCTCACAACAAGCATGATGGTTTTCGGTAGGGAAGGTCCCACCTTTGGGGACGAAACGATGCCCATTGCCTCTTATTGCTTTCAAATTTTTTTCTTGTGTCAACATAGAACAACAGGAGTGTTTGTGAATTTTTGTGATTTTTCGGGGTTCGTTTGTTCATTTTTATGCATTAGCTGAGTTTTCAATGCATTTATGTGCATAATTCAAATTTGAACTACATTCAGATGCTCCAATGCATATAAATTGGTTGAAAAATCAAGTCTATGTCCTTGGGTACATGCTTAGGTCCCATGCAAGAAATGAGAATAAATTTCAAACACCCGGGCACCGTTGATTGCCGGAAAACCTCTGCGATGCCTGGTTTGTAAATTCTAGTAAATCCAAAATTCTATTAATCATTCACGTGACGCCATGTTCTTGGTGTTAATGGCTGTAGGAGGTGTCGTGCGGATAGCTGCTTGACCTTGACTGAACGGGAGACGTTTGAGCATCGTCCGGTGCGCAGGCTGACCGAGAGGTGTGCAAGCTGTCCTCGAGTGCGCAGGCTCATCGGGAAGTGTGCGAGATGTATGCTGTGCAGGCTCACTGGGAAGCGAGCCCTTTGACTTCCATGGCCGCCCGCCTTGCTCGCATCCTCTCCATTAATGGCGCCCAAGCTGCAGTTTAATTCGCTTTTTAAATGTAAAAAAAATCATCGCAAACGTTTTAGTTAGAACACCTGTATGCAAACCGATAGCTTCCGCAGGAAGCCAAGAGAAAATCTGCCGAGCAGGATTTCTGCAGCTCTTGATCGTAAACGTTTTAGATAGAACACCCGCATGCAAAGTGAGAGCAGTGCAGGATTTGTGCATCCCTTCAACGCAAACGGTTGTTTTGGATAACCCGTGTGCAACCACGTACAAACAATTTGG
Source organism: Aegilops longissima (assembly GCA_021605205.1). Classification (NCBI taxonomy): domain Eukaryota; kingdom Viridiplantae; phylum Streptophyta; class Magnoliopsida; order Poales; family Poaceae; genus Aegilops; species Aegilops longissima. The sequence continues at coordinate 641,495,721 of CM038677.1, forward strand.
TAAGATTTGCATCTGTCATATTGGGTATGTTGCCATTTGTCAAACTAGAAAGATTTACATTTGTTGATCTAGTAACGTTGCCATTTGTCAATCCTTGTAAAACTGCGATTTGTCAAAATATGCAGCTAGAAATCATTAGCAGTATGTAATTTTTGCAACTAAAATTCAGTAATTAAGCATAGATTTCATTCATAGATTAAGCAATCGTTCTTAATTTATACAAACAGTTCAACTCGATAGCTGAACCGACCAAACTTCTCCCCAATTGTTGCCAACCACGTACTGAAATAGCTAGTTCAACTATATATACTAGCTAATTTCAAGTACGTTGTATAGTTCGACCACACATCTATAGTCAGATGAACTGAACAAAATAGCCCCTAAATACTATTACTACCATGGAGGGGCTTTGTGCTACTTCTGACAGCCTCTCTTTTAACGAGCGCGCTCAGTAAGAGGCAGAGGAGGAGGAGGAGCCTACCGACGAGCTGGACAAATGCACTACGGTGCCTGCCGCTGCTGCATCTTCAGCGACATTCGCCAGCTCGAACGCCCACTGCCGCTCCAAGCGATCCCTCTCGAAGCGGCCGGAATGCTCGTAGATCTCCTGATTCCTTGCCTCTGCATCGGCGTGTGCTGCGGCCACGGCTGTGGTAAGGCTCTTTGCATGCTCGACGAGGCGCTCCTCCTCCTCCCGCGGGAACTCGATGTAGCACGCAAGGTCGCTGGCGCACGTGCGGGCCTCCACCTCCGCCTCCCTCCTTCGGGCGTTGGTGGCGGAGTGGGTGATGATCCCGGTGGTCGACGGTGGGCTGGCGGCCACGGCGGCCGCGACCACCACCTCCCTCTTTAGGGTGATGGCCACGGTGGCCGGTAGTGGGTTGGCAGCCACGACGGCCATCTCCCACCTTCGGGCCGCGGCGGCGGATTGGGAGATGGCCCTGGCATTCGACGGTGGTGTGGCGGCAATGGCGGCCGGCAACAGATGCCGACTGGCAGCGGCGGCGGAGTGTGTGGTGGGTGTTCCGTGCACACCCAACAGGGACGCCACGCGCACTACACTACGTTGGGGACTGCGCCACCGCCGCGGTGTAGCCTCCCAGCTAGAGCTATCCTCTGATGACGGCGGAGTGGCTGAGCGACGATGATGGAACGGTGCCATTGGCGATTGTGGGCGAAGCAGACAAGATAGGCTACAGGGAGGAAGGGGAAAATGCGACGCAGGACTCGCCGATCGTGAGGGTTTTTATAGCAGGCCGGTAAGCATTGAGATTTTAGGGGATTTCACTTAGTCGGGTGGGAAGCTTGCGCGGGAACCTGCGAGGTTGTGTGGTGATACGTCCATTTTATATCATTCTTTTATATCGATATTTATTGCATTATGTGCTGTTATTACACATTATTTCACAATACTTATGCCTTTTCTCTCTTATTTTACAAGGTTTACATGAAGAGGGAGAATGCCGGCAGCCGGAATTCTGGGCTGGAAAAGGAGCAAATATTAGAGACCTATTCTGCACAAGTCCAAAAGTCCTGAAACTCCACGAAAGTCAGTTTTGGAATATATTAAAAATATTGGGCGTAGAAAGCACCAGAGGGGGGCCACACCCTGCCACGAGGGTGGGGGGCGCGCCTTACCCCCCTGAGCGTGTCCCCCTTCCTTGTGGGACCCATGGCTGGCCTCTGGTGCCCATCTTTGGCTATACGAAGTGTTTTTCCCTGGAAAATATAAGGAGGAAGCTTTTAGGATGAAGCGCCGCCGTCTCAAGGAAGAACCAATCTAGGGCTCCGGCGGAGCTATTCTACCGGGGAAACATCCCTCCAGGAGGGGGAAATCATCACCATCATCATCACCATCGATCCTCTCAACGGGAGGGGGTAAATCTCCATCAACATCTTCACCAGCACCATCTCCTCTCGAACCCTAGTTCATCTCTGGTATCCAATCTTTTGTCCAAAAACCTCAGATTGGTACCTGTGGGTTGCTAGTAGTGTTGATTACTCCTTGTAGTTGATGCTAGTTGGTTTATTCGGTGGAAGATCATATGTTCAGATCCTTTATGCATATTAATACCCCTCTGATTATGAACATGAATAAGAGTTGTGAGTAGTTACATTTGTTCCTGAGGACATGGGAGAAGTCTTGCTATAAGTAGTCATGTGAATTTGGTATTCATTCGATATTTTGATGAGATGTATGTTGTCTTCCTCTACTAGTGTTATGTGAACGTCGATGTGACAGCCTGTTTTTTGCCCTCTTCTCTTTGTCTGATTTTTAGTTGGTTTGAATTTGAATTTGGAATTTTTGAATCACTTCAAAAGGACTTAACCACTTGGGTACCACCTTGACTTTCACCCAAGTGACTCATTTCTCTCTCTAGCCATCATTTCTTCTCTGATCCACCTCAAAATAATATTATGAATATTTGTCTTAAATGAAAAATATTCATTTTTCCTTCAAAAACCCTAGCTAGCCCCATTGTGCTCCAAAGCAACCCCAATTTTTCTTGCCCACAAAAATCTGAGAAAATTCCCAAATATTCTTTAAACCCTAGGGCACCTTCCTGAGCAAAAATATTGCATCACTTTTTGAAATATTATTGCTATAGAAAATATTTTCTGTTCTGGTTAGAAATGGTAGTTTCTACAACAACTACCATTTTACATGCTCAAATGTGGCTGAATTTTATTTTGCATCACTACCCTCCTAGATGATTGCTAACCTCCAAAGCTCAGCTCCCAACTCTTAGTATTTTGACCACAGTAAGCCCCCAAAGTTACTGTCCAGAAACTTACCTTGTAGTGAAACTCCATCTTACTGCGCCTGAGCTCGACTCCAAGCATTGCCTCTACTCAAAACACTAAGGACTACACGCCAGACATGAAATTGGGGCCTGCCGAGGCTCTATGCCGAAGTTCACGTGGTGACCACGCGTGTGCACGGTGCCAACCTGCTTGTCGCTGCGCTCTGAGTGCCGCCGAGTGCTCTGTTGCGTGCGTGCTCGCTTCCCCGCCTGCCGCACCTCGCCAAACCTCGCCACCATCCCCGTCTCTACTCACCTAACTCTCTCCTGGCGCTTGCTGATGCCGGAGCTCGCCGCAGCGAGCACGGGCGCGTTTCAGCCAACCCAACAGTGCGCCGCGCATTGTGTTCGTCGCCACCCCCTCGCTCCTGTGCTCGTCTCCACTCGCCCACAGTGCCCGCGTGAGCTGCGCCACCTTGCCCCTCGCTCACTGACGCTGTTCATCGCTGGGAGCCCGAACCCCTCACCTCGCTCGGCTATAAATGCAGCCCTCCCTAGCCTCCTCGACCATCATCCACTCCTCTCACAAACTCCACGAGATAGTAGAAAACCGTAGCCCGGTCGGGCAGGCCGCGGGCCGCCGTCCTCGAGCTCGAGCTCGCCGGTGATCCCCTCGGGTCGTCTCCGCAGCTCCAGCCCCTCCCAGGCTCAGGCCACCCTTCCAGGGCCTCCGCCGTGCCTCGGTGGCACTACAAAAAATACACTTCCGTGATGATACGTGTTTGTCACAGTAGGTCGCATTTTTTGTCATGCATGTACATCCATGACAAATTTATGACAGAATCAAGATAGTCATACACAGGTTTGTCGTAGAAGTGTTCCATGACATTACCAAAATTATCATCAGGGAAGTGTCCGCTTCCATGACGATAAATCGCGCGTCACAGAAGTGCTTTCGTCAAGGGTGACCAACACGTGGCATCCACCGTAACGGAACGCTGTTAAGCTATCGGGTCGGGTTTTGGATCCGATAACCCGTTAACAGCCCCGACCAATTGGAAATTTCCATGTGTAAAATTCTTATTGGCCGGACGAAACACGTGTCAGCTCGTCAGTGGGTCAGATATGCGCCTATGATATGTCGACACGTGGCATGGCCCAACAGAGTCCCATTCCTGTGAAAAGGCCGACCCGTTTGACTTGGTCAAAAGGTGGCGGGCCGGCCCATGGAAAGCCTGTTAACGGCCTGTTCGCATATAGCCCATTTACAGCCCACAAACCCAAGGCCAGTTACGCCCTATCCAAATTAGGCCCAGTAGCATCATCTGGGCCATCCAATATGATTCCAGCCCGTTTTCACTTCTGGCCCATGTATGGCCCATGACGTCTTTCGGCCCATATGAGGCCCTAGTAACTCTTGGCCTATTAACGGCCCGTACTGAAACTAGCCTGTAATGAACAGTGTATCACTTTACACCCATTAACGGCCCGTGGTGAAACTGGCCCGTAATGAACAGTGTATCACTTTATACCCATTATCGGCCCGTTATTCCGTTGGGCTGTTTCCAGCCCATGTTATCTTTCGGCCTTCTCAGAGACCATTTATTCTTGGGCTCATTTCCAGCATTCGTTTACTTACGGCCTGTTACTATCATTTTCTGCTTCTGGGTCAAATTCAGCCCATGGTTACAGTCGGCCCGTTTGTGGTCCGTTAATATGTTGGGCCATTTTCATAGCGTCATCAAATACGGCCTTTTAACGATGGCCC